>OZ024915.1:60649519-60674519 GCA_964017125.1 Flabesymbios commensalis
CATGGCATGGATCACTGACCTAAACACCCCATACTTATAACACAGAGGACAATAGGTCAATCACCTGGGTCCTGTCTCAACACCCTGTAACTCTAAGACAAAGCTCAAGTCATCCCAGGGTCAGCCAATGACCTTAGGACGGGTTTAAGATCATTCTTCAAGTAACCTACTGGTAAGCATGGCTTCGCTAAATGTCTTCATCTAAACTCCCATTCTATATTTCTCTCATCGCGAAACTTAACATTAATTTGCAATTTCATAATAAGTTTGAAAATAATATTATTTATAAACTCGACATCAACGTATCTTCGTGTGTACACCAAAATCCTTTTACCAGTATGGGTGGCGCTGTTCAAATTGATTTTTCATAACGATGGAAATTGATCACATTTATATGACTGGTCAGCAAAGCGACAAATGATGTAGCTGCTCTCTTTTCAAGCAGTTAAAGCAGCAGAGCTACAGGAGGTAAAAATTTATACGGAGTGATTAAGTAATCTTTTCGATGTGGATTCTGCGCCTCTGAGCTCGTATCTTCGAAGATTTAGGCGCTATAGAAGTTAGCGAATTGATTGATTAATTAATTGATTGATTCCTTATATTCCAATGAGGGTGCATCACATAATGTTGGTATGTCATGTGCGTACGTCTCGCGACGTTTATGTACAAACAGCTAAATTACTTTGTTGAATGCTGCATTTCCCATTGAAATGTTCTGTACATCGTCTAAAGATGACACTGCTAACGGAATAATTATTGGCAGTTTTATATTAATAAAAAAAAAGTTGTTTGTTCAGAAACTAGATATACTAACAATTCTGATTTGAGATACATACCTTCACACATAAGATTATTTGTAGTCAGGATTTTATTGTGAAGGGTAATTTGATAAGAGACAAGTACGAGAAGGATTAGCAGAGCAATTGTGTGACTTGCTTTGTAACCATATAATTATAGAGCATTAACATATCACTAACAGACAATGTAAACTGGTCATCTGTTTGTGTGAACATGACATGGATTATAGCACAATCCTGATAAAAAATAATATACTAATCACAAAAAAAAATTGTCAATAATTAATCTTTTTTCCCTTCGATGTTTGGATTTTTTGTTTTAATTTTATTTTATTTGTATGTCAAATACTAAAGTTTATCTCAAAATACCCTAACCGTGATTTATAAACCCTTTAAACCAAACAGTATTTAATTAAATACCCACGTTAAAGTAATACACCAACTTTCACCAGACTATAAAGAGTCAGTACTTTGTATTTGAGAATGTCTTCAAGAAGGCAGCTGAACTCGAGATAAGCTGATAATAAGGTATCTTATGCATTTCTGGTGTCATTCGATATATTGTTCAATTTTATGTGAAGGTGACCAAGTATTCCGCTTCATGATTATTGTGCTTTTTCATATTGTCTGATGACGATTCCCTTTTCAGCCCACTTTTTTTTCTTGGCATTCATTATACCAAACCCAAGTGACTGCCGAATTTTTTCATAAGCCATACACGCCTTGTTCAATGACCGGTTATTTGATGGATGGTAAAGTCTATCAATGTCCTAGAAAAACTTCATACCCAGCTGAACCCTTAAACATGTTGGCTAAACCATATATTAAGAAAATCAATATTTTAACTAACATGAAGTTGTGGGTTGCCGTAGCGAGACGGAAATAAAAAAAAAAGAGAAAAATCCATCGTTTATTTTAAAATTCAATATTTGCAACGTGAATTATGTATACATGTACATAAATATATATATTTGGATTCGCAGTTGTGCTTGCAGTACGCAGATAGTTTATGTATATGTACAATACAATTATTGCACACTTGGTATAAACATATTTATTTTGATTTCCAAGTAGCACAAGTGCTAATACAAGGGATCTCCACTTGCACACTTGTATTGCGAAAAGTGTAAGCCCTGTGTTTAGAAATAAATGGTTTTGCATCCGAGACGCTGAGTGAAGTAAACACAAATCACGATTACATGTATGTGACAATTATATTTTTTCGGCACATTGCCAGAGTTTTCACCGTATTATTATGATTCAATTGCAGCTGATTTTTGCATATTTCACAAAGATGAAAGAAAACCTTCAATATCATCTCCTAGATTTTAGGGCTATCGTTTGATCTGGTGATCAAGGGGTAACTGTTAGTTGTATCACGCTTTGTTCCTTGGAGGTATTTGGTCTGTTACTTGCGGTAGTTTTGCAGCATGGGGAGAACCTGTCTCTAATAGTCACCCGAGTGACACTATTTCTCCTAGCGTCTCTCAGGAAATGATTACGGTAGTTTTTCAACGTACTCCGCTCGGCAGCGGTGCTAATAGAGATAGATCATTAGGATTCATCATATAAAACCTAGAGGTGATCTAAATGTCTCCGACAGTAGAAGTTTCGTAACTAGGTCAAACCTTAGGAACTGGGAATAGGACCATTTTTCTTTAGATAATAACATAATCCGGATAAACACGACATAAACGTTTAGTTTGATCTAGACTGATAAAACATGTATCATACGTACCGGGTAGGGGTTCTTAATGGGGTGTGGCTACTCTTGAAAGCGCCAGCGTTAACGTGTTCACAAAGTGGATTAACAGTTGTCGCTGACGTGTTGATGAGGTTTTCTATGTGGATTAACCACTGGTCGATCTAGGTTGTAGGGTTGTAGGGTAGATCTATCCAAATTTGTTTTTGGATGTCTGGAAGTTTTTATCTTTGCAAGGCCCCTAACCCAACTCCCAGATTCAAATAGCGAAAAATATTTCATTTTTGAAAAATAAACATTTCCCAACTAAATTATTTCACCAACCTAGTTTCTGCTACACATTATTTAATCAATTTCAGTGACTGGTTCGAGACATACTTGAAACTGTACATACACATATATATGACACACACATATATGCGGGACAAGGGACAAGCTATTATTTTATAATTCTATAATTGGAGATCACTAGCAGTTTGTCAACAGACAACATCAACTGTACATCTGTTTGTTTAGACATGACAGGGATTATAAGATAATCCTGATAACTAGATATTGATCACGAGATAGACGTCCACATTCAACACAATCCACTGATGATGATTGACCCTTCTACTGATAAAAGTTTAAATTTAATTTGATATAATGTAATTTTTAAATGACAATGTCAACTAACATTAATAAAACATTAAAATATAAGTATGTCAAATGAGCTAAAAGCTGAGTTACACAATTTACAACAATTTTAAAGACATAATTACACTTAAAATAGAAGCGCCAAATAATGTACATTTAATTTCACACACTTCTAGTTTTGTCTTGCTACCGCGATCCACAATCAAGTGGGTGATATTTATTCAAATATTTTCTTTTTGAGACATGGGCCTTACATTTGCAATTTTGCTTTTAGAACTTATATTATACCGTTCTACACTTGGATTCACAAATGTGCCTTTAGTACGCAGATTTTTCAGTAAAATAATTATGAGCCGTGAAATAATCGCACAATTGTACTAATATAACATAAACTGTCTCTAAAGCCATGACTGGAAATAAATGACTATGCACTTGCAATCTTACCTATGATTACAGCAAATTCACATAATTCAGAATACGCTTCGCATCCAACAAATTGTCACCGTTGTCATCTTAGCATTGTGATTTACTTGTTTCTTACACAATACAAGATTCGATCAGATCCTACAGTGAGTGAATGTGACGTTAGAAGTCAAGATAAATCCCCAGAACTGTCCGGAAAATGTAATTCTCCATTTTATTATAAAGAAAGCTCTAAATTACGGGATTACTTGATGGGCTCGATTTACCTACTGTGATTGATTTCTTAGATACCTGTTGTTGTACAACATATATTCAACATTTTTACTCCTCTCAACACCTAGGTCGGGCAAACGTTATTGGTATGTTGAAACAGCACTGTAAGGTCTGGATTTAAGAAACTTTAATCACAACGTAGAGCAGTTACATCAATCTAAGACATATTTCAAATTTAAAGACGTGTCGCACATGTGGCAAAAGCACACAACATATCTACAAATATTGACATGAGTGGTTTCATAGTTAATGGCTTTTAGCATTGCTTTATCACACTTCAACTCGCACAGATCTCAAGTTGAGCTTTAATTGTAAATCCTCACAGCTCTGCCAGCTTCAAATGAATGAAAATTGACGACGAGTCACTTGGCACATAAACGTTAATAACCGGTAGCTCAAACTAATTAGGTTCAACAGTGTTCAAGTCGCTCGTGAAATCTTTATTGGCCCATACCATAGTGTCTAATGTTAGCATTAATATGCAACCGTTATTGTCACGCAGGTAAAGTCTACCATGTGCCAATTTGTACTAGTTCTCATTTGTCAAGATATATGACTGTAAAGATATACCATTTTCTGTGTATTACTTTTCCATCCTACTTTTATTCACCTTGGGATGTGAATTGCTGTCTCCAACGTCAATCAAAATGTCCTCATCTTACAAAATATATAACCATAATATCTGATGGAAAGCTCAAGACCTACTTTTTTTAACCCTTTAAGCCCCCACGATGCATTAAAGCATCATTTTACATCCCTAAAACAGACTTAATTTTCCTACAACGAAGGGTTTTAAAACGAAAATTTCCATGAAACTGATTTACCAAGACGTGGTCATTTTCTTTAATTTTTAAAACACATCAAGTCATCTCCATCCACTACAAGTCGAGAATTGCGGCAGCAATTCGCGGCTTGTAGTGGATGAAGACAATGGTAAATTCAGGATTGAAAGGGTTAAATATAGACAATGTTTCTTTGGAAAGATATTTTTTAATTCAAAATATACCAATCTATTTTATGGGTCTACTGCCGTTATAATTTTTTAATTCTTTCATTGCGGGAATCGACTTTAGACGTTAAAATATGACGTCTGTAGAGAGTTGATTTTCTTTCATTTTGAAATGAGAATTGCGGCAGGGATTCTCATCTCAAGATGTTTGAAAATGAGACTAAATCGCTGGCATGCACACTGTAAACCTACTTCACTCAAGAAAAGTCAATTAATTAATTTTGTTTAAATGTGAAGAATAGTAGTCTAGTTGCAGATTTTCGGAGAATAGACAGGGGGATTTTCTGGTTTACGTTATTTTTATCCTTCATGTACCTCCAACTAATGACTTGACCTTTGCACCCTGCAGGCGCACTTATCGTTATGAGTGAGCCCTTTAATCGCTGAATACGCATATCTATCCTGAATTAAAAAAAACTAGCCGGAGCGATGATAGCTACGTGTAGAATAAATATAACATCGAGAAATTATATGTGATTATAATTTTGACATTTTAAATCCGGAATATACAAATATTATTGAATAATCGGGTACTTAAAATGTTAGGTAGTCATTTCCTTATGGATGGTTTGAACGCTATGCACTGCGAACACATCCACTTTACACCTTCCACTAACAATATTGATATGTGTGCCATCCGTCCATTGTCACCTTTTTCGTGGCTGTGGGTGGGGGTCATTTCAGCAGATTAACGGATTAAGGGGACAACTGATCACCGCCGCTGTTCATAGCTGTGAACACTGAGCGCGCACACGGCAGATCGGGGCATGAACACGTGAAAACGCTCATTTCCAGCTTGGTTGAACAACGTCTGCATACGCGATATTTTGTGTGCTAGGGTAGATAGCTGAATATTATTCTCATCCAAATCCAAACGCAAATCGCTGCAGCGATTAGCGACAAGATATAGATGAAAATGTATCGGATATTATGTATTGAGTAGTCACATTTTATAACATACATGTACATTCATTCTTCTGGGATTGTATCAGCTTTTACACTACTATAATTTAGCCAAAGAAAGGTTCACCTGTCCACAATATGTCATATGTTTGCTTTTATTGTCTTGGGATAATTAAAATGACATATAAATTAACAAATGTCCATAGAATGTGTCTGCCAGTTTGGCAGTGTTTTACAAGTCTTAATTATAAGGTATACGGTAATTAATTAAAATCATGAAATGAATGTATATAATAGAATAATCTGTAGTAAATAAAATTGAAAAGTAAATGTTCCTAACTGGAATTAATTTGGTTTCATTTACTCATGCAAATAAAATATATTTGCGCGGATTTGAATCAAATACATGGTTTAAATTCCTCTGAGACTTATAGGGTGGGGTTATAGAGGATAACCTGTGATGACACGCTTTGAACTCCACGGAGCCAGCTAGGGGGGGGGGGGGGCGGGAAGACACCGGCTCGGTCAGCTACCGTGCGGGGGAGGGGTGGGGGTGCCTCACCCCTCCCCCGCACGTAGCCGCTTAGTGCTCACTGCACAGCTAAGGATTTCAGTATCAATCGAGTTCGATCTGCAGTCGACGCTAAGAACACCTCAGCTCCGGACCTACAGGGCAGTGCACCGGCGGTCTCCCCCTTAAACAAACTGCGGTCTCCCCCTGCCCCGGAAGGAAGTGCACAATTCATCGGCACCGGTTGCTCATCGCACTCTGTTGGTGGTGTGAGCTTTAGTAAGAAAGCATACACCACAGAACGCGGGCGGTGGGCTCCTAGTCTTAGAGAGGACCCGACAGATAGCGACAAGTCTCTGATAAAACCACAGATAATTACATCCGCAATTATACCAGATATAAATGTCATCTGCTGAATTACTTTACTCAATCGTCTGCACCAGAGACAGAAAACAAAACCAACAACTATCCAGTTCTTTTCAATTGTGACAATACTTTTTGTTGAACATTTTTAAAGGCTAAAGGGACATTTAATTGTAATCACAACGTAATTTGCAACACGTTCATCGATAAAGGATTTAATGAGGTAGTCTACTTTTGAGACTACAAGAAGAAGCCTGAAGAAGGAGTTACCCTACTTACAGACCACATAAACTACAATCATGATGATACTGACAGTTTTCACCATCACATCTTTAATAGCTACAGTAATGGTAAGTTATTGCTTGCAGCCCAATGAACATAATTCTGTGTTATTTTCACAAACCTTGAACTTTTTATAATTTCAACCAAAATGTTGCAGAGACGAAGTCTCGTGCCCAAGCAGAGGCTCTTATTGTAGCATAAATAAGTCTCTGCCTTAATCTGTTAATATCCGCATCTTATAATATACCTAACATATGACTGACAATGTGAATCCAGAAAGACGATAAAAAGATAACGATTATAAATATATCAAATAAATCCAGTGTTTTTCTATGATTCAGTCGTGTGATGCTATATATATATATATACTATCGCTAATTGACAATCGTGGATTTAGAGAAATTGACAATGTATCAATAGTTATACACTCTGTAAAGCAGACAGATACAGCATCAGGTGGAACAGCTGTTCTAGCACCCTTTGTTTATGTCTATCACTTATTAACCGTTCGAACGCCATGGACGTTTGTTAAATTCGGGCACGATTTATCGCAGACACAGTAATTTTCATCCATGACAAGGCTTGAATCGCTTGCTATTCGTGGCCTGCCATGGATGGAAATTACGGCAGATCAGTACTGAAATGGTACAGTCTAATTATAGTGCATTATATACTAAGTATGAGTGGTAGGTCTGGTAATGTATACAAGGCATAGCAGGTAGTCATATCCCCAGCAACCGTTCAAGTACTAGGGGTTACAATATATCTGTCATAATACACCATATTGGCTCATTATCATGCCCATCTAGCACAGATATAAATCTATATAATGAGTACATTTCCGCGAGATTGATTCGAGAAAATTAACAAAAAATCAATATCGCAATGGTTCTGTAATTAGCAGCACTCATTGTGACTGTGGCAGTGCCAGGGTACACACCAGTTTTAGCTGGCTAATTTTGCGGTTTATTTTCGTTTCCGTTCCGCTTCACAATGCGTGTCCGCCGGGCCGACCATAAACGTCATATGCACGTCTGACTATCGACTCCACCACAGTTAAACCTCGTATCTCCCGTTCGATAATTACATCGTATTAACTTTGATTTTTAAGCGTTGAATATGAGTCATCGTGACACAGAAATCTCCACCCGCTAGGCCTGTGTATGTAATGCTAATTCAATATTGGGCCGACGTCTTGAAAGGATAGCCAACATTGAACCAACATCGGGTGAGCGTCTGGTTTGCTGTGTATACGTCTTTACGTCTTCACTCAACAAATGCTGATGAACTTGATATATCTTATTATATGAGAATAATTTAATTTGAGATATGTCTATTTATCTTATTTTATGAGAATAATTTAACTTGAGATATGTCTAATAATCTTATTTTGTGAGGATAATTTAATTTGAGATATGTCTATTTATCTTATTTTATGAGAATAATTTAATTTGAGATATGTCTATTTTTATATATTAAACACCACCAGGCAATATGGACCTAACGTTGGTCCAGCGTCGTAGACATTGGAGCAGCAGTGAATGAATGATACACATTTGCCAGTTTAATTGTGCGGGGTTTTTTTTCGGTATACTTCGCATTACATGTCTCTCTGTATGACATGTCAATGTAAGGGACTCTGACAGGTGGACATGTCACGTCTGTCAACGAATCCAAACAGTAAATGTATAATCACACGCACAGGTGAACCTCAAGGGAACCCTCACTTTGTTATTGAGGTTTTTCTAACCCAATGAACTTTATTTAAATAACGTTTTATATGGATGTAGGCTGCATCTCAGAAAACAAGAAACGTTGACCCAATGCTGGCTTAATGTTGGTCCACTGTCTGCGACGCTGGCCCAGCATTTGGTCAACGCTTCGTGGTTTCTGGGACAGGAGTTTCTCTGTTGGTGTTTTGTGTATGGCAGACGAAACGTACATTTCTATTTGGGGGGGGGGGGGGGTAGAAAGATATAGTAAGCTATTATGAAGTGTAATCATATATATCTAGATGTCGTTTGTGTTCTATACGTTTATTACATCTGACAAAATAACACAACTTGCTATAAAAACATTGTGTGACAGTGAGCCAACATTGAGCCAACATTGGATCATCGTCTGCGTTCGCTAGGTCTCTCGAGTGTGGGATCTCAACGTTGCTGCCGCGATTACACTTATTTATGTTATTGCAAAAATGTTAAGCTCTGGGGCTTAAAGGCTCATAACTACACGAATAGTAGCGTTATTTGCGTATTTACTAGTGCACGCCATATGTGTACTTGTGGAGGAGGGGAGAGGGGGGGGGGGTATGATTGTATCATTCCGCTTCATTATCTGTTTATCCATATATTGATAGGAAATATAGAGATCATTTTGGATTCAGTAGAACAAGAATCAAGAATCGATCCATGCACGACAAGTACTGTGCAGGCAATGACCCGATGTCGCTTCAAAGCTGGCCCACCGTCTGCGACGCTGAAACAACATCAGCCCATACGTGCGATAAGGAGGTATTGAGACACTATATTAACCCTTAAAGCGCGAATTTTTTTTTCCAATTTGAAATCATCATAAATATCATAGTTAGCTTTTCCCGCTTAATTTGACGACCAAAGTCTGTGGCCATTAGAAATATTTTACTCTCTCAGTGCGGGGATTGACTTTAGACGTCAGATTCTGACGTCTAAAGTCAATCCCCGCACTGAAAGGGTTAACAAATGTATGTGTTGGCTGCAGTCAGTGACTGTTGTGACACCACTGGCCAGATAGTGAGATACATGGCCGCCTTTAACGTGATCGTCTAGTCTTCAATCATGTTTCAAAAGAGACATATTGCTCTGATTCTTTTGAAAAGTATGTTTTCCACAAACCTCATTCGTCGCTTTTCAATAGAGCGCACCATGTTATAGACTTGTCAACCGCTCCCTGTGTATATGCTCAATTATTTAAAGTGTTTAGTTTTTATCAACACCAAGACGCTGATTTGCGACTCCGTGTGGATAAAAACTACACAGACACGAATGAATCTCTAGCGAACTCACTCTCGTTATATCCACATAATTAACAACGTTGATTAAAAGTTGTACTTGTTACACAATGTACGTGGTATCTGGACAGCGATCGTGGGAGAGCATACTCTCATGGGATCCATGGCTACAATTAGAACTCATTAACGTCACCAGATAACGTCCCTTCTGGGCTTAAACAAGTCACTGAAGACGTAAACCATTGCGTCATTATTTAATAGTTATACGTTCTTTAACGACCATCTTTAAAATGCAGGTGGTTGTGGGATTAATCCATCAAAATCATTCGCAAAACCCTTATTTTGAGGTCGATTACGATGTTTTTATTGCCCATTTTCAATGTCGTCGCGAATTTGAGCATATTCAAGTTACAATATGCGATGCGATGTTTCAAATATTTAGAAGTCATAGCACGCCAAGGGTTGATGACATATTGACTTTGCCACGTGCACGCACCATCGCGCGTGCGCTCGTTCACTCGCGTTGCGTGCCGTAGCGTGTTTCATAATAGATTTTCATTTCGCGAGCGCATGAAGGCATCCTCGAAATGCGGCGCGACTGAATCAAGCATAGACGATACTATTGATTACCAGGATTATGACCCTATAAGTACCACGTCACCCTGAAACTTTGAAGCATATTGGACGTGACCAATACCACAGTAATAAACTACAAGTTTGATAATTATGATCATTTAGCCCTTAAAGCGTAAAGCACTGAAATATTTCTATATAAACCAAAAGACCTAAGGATTTTTTCAATTTGAAATAATAAATGTCTTTCCGCTTCATTTGAATACCTATGTTATTGGTCTACGGCCATAAATTATAACTATTTTACTCTTTCAGCGCGGGGATCGACTTTAGTCGTCAGAATCTGACGTCTATGACGTCAGAAGTCGATCCCTGAACTGAAAGAGTTATTAAGTACATTACTTCACTTTCATGTATTAATCGTTGCAGGGATTGGAAATCATTTTCAGACCAGCATTGAAAGGCTAATTTCTAGGAAACATCACCATGAGATATTGATCCAGCATTGGGCCCAACATTAATGCAGCATTGAATGAATGCTTTGTGACTGCTGGGAAGTATGTGCTTTATTAAACGCATACAGCGTTCTTGGATTGGTTTAAAACTTACGCCTATGCAGACTATGACACGTGCCCAGTATTACCCTAGAGTCGATTCCCGCGCTGTAAGGGTGGAATCAGTACTTTGACCCAGACTATGGCGTTGGCCCAGCATTGAATCATTATTAGTTCAATGTCCCAGGTTAGCAGGTTGGCCAGTTTTTCCCGGCTTTGAGCAGATGGCGCAGCACGATTTGGCACCGTTAACGTATCACTAGTAATCTATCTGGTAAGAGTATAGTGTAACATGAGCTGCAGTCTGTCTGAGTTTAATCTCTTCTTTTGGCGTACCATAGAGCGCATAATGTCACTATTCTTTGACTACGAGAAAACTACCTTTCAGCCGTTGCGTTTTCAAATCATTACGCCAGCCACACGGTGTATGAGATAAGATGCAATGCTCACATTATCTTTTCTTTTAGATTGCGATCTCTTATGTAATGATCATTTTACTGCAATTAGATGTAGATGCCCCCATTAACATGTCAGTGGTAGAGATGGGGGGGGGGGGGTTTGTCGCTTAAAAAAATTGAAAGGTATTACGCGATCCCAGATAATAAGCTGGGGAGCAGAGAAAGGGTAATAGCCCCAGGCTTGTTGGATTGACCTTGGTTTTTTTTCACCCCACGCAGTATAATATGCACTGTAGAATTTCTTATTGTGTTTCGATGTGATTTTCACGTATCACATGAAAATTCAATTATATAAATAATTATCACAGTGAGATTTATTTATAGAAAATATTAAAAATAAAGCTACTACTTTTTAAGCCTTACAGTGCGGTGATCGACTTTAGACATCATAACTGAACGTCTACAGACGTCAGATTCTGACGATCCCCGCACTGAAAGAATTCAACATTGATAACATTCGTACGTAGACCCATACCATAGGTATTCAAATGAAGCAGAAAGAGCTGAATAAAGTATTTCATTCCATTAAGGATAAATAACTAATACAAGGTATTAAGGTGATTACAGAGATGTAATTTGCAACATTTTCAAACTAGCCTTGTATTTTAATGCAATTTTGAATTTAGTCCCCCATGCAATGCAATACACTGCTTAATTGGAGATATGATGCATTTTAAAATGGAGTATTTAACTTTTCAAAGTTTCATTAAAAGTGTGAAACAATTACAGACGTGACTGTGCTTACAGGGGTTACGAAATTGTTATTTCTATGTAGTTTAGCCATGTTGAATCCCGGGACCGGGCCAATGCTGTAATCTTTTTTTTTATTCTGATGAGGACAGGGACGGGTGAGACGGGGTGAGCGACCTCACACTCACACTGTGTGCATGTATGTCCTCACACGACAGAGAAAATTCAGTGACCTGCCCCCGCAAATTTGAGCTACCAAGGGGGCATTATACAAAGCTTATCTCTAATCACGACACCACGTGACTAGGTGTAAGTGCCCGATACTCGTGGGAAGTATAATCTCTGCCAAAACCCTTCACCCCCGGGGTCGCTAAGCAACACTTGCCCCCTAATTGTGGAATGTGCCCTGGTAATTAGGCGTTACGGTATAGGCGCATGCCTCACACAAATACCTCACTGGAGCGACAGCTATTTACGGTAATTGCCGATTTCAAATTTTAAGAACCACGTCCCTGCAAATTTGAGATGACAATCTAAAGTTGCCAGCTTTGGCTTAGCGCGCATAAAACATACATTGCGCCATTGCTTACAATAGCTATTGGCAGAGACTTCCAATAGATAAAAACGCAGTATTCTAACATTTAAGTAAGCTATTTTTTAAATTCCATTGGTGCTATTCATGATACATAATTATAGACATTTGTGCTGCGTATGCTGATCGTTGTTATATTAGTAGGCTAAGCCATTGAAAACAAAATTACTTTTAAAATTTAACAATAGTACAGAATTCATACCGGAATATCCTCCCCATTCAGGGTTTTAACACATTATTAAATATCGTGATTCAAAATCACTGAAAGGAAAGCAGTTTGCATACAAGTTAGGGTTTGAGTCGCCTCTGTGATTCAGGACTCGGCATGAATGGTCGTCATTTAATCAGTCAAATCTGTATTATCGCGGGACTTGAAAGGTCTGGCTCATTAGTTTGGAATTTACAATCTTACAACCCAATTACTACTATGCTCCTGTCCTCCAGTACTTTATTGTCATTCGTACATTTGCTAGCAGGCGCGGCAAAACTTCAAAAGAACAACATATAAGATCACTTTCTGCCAGTTTGTTTCCAGTAAGCTATGCCCACTTGCCAAACTTTCAATTAACTTGCAACGAGGTTTGTAAATTACAGCGTGTAAGGCTACGTGTTTGTGACATCAATAGACTGAAGGGTGATACAGTTAGGTTTAGGATGATGATGCAGAAAGTAAACTCTTCACATGTTATCACGAGTTTTACCTATTAAAATCATTCTACAACACTTTAACCCTTAAAGAACTAAAATATGTTTACCTAAGTCAAGAGACCAAAGATTTTTTTTTCAATTTGAAATCATCATAAATGGCTTAGTTAGCTCTTTTCGATTCATTTGAATACCTGTACCTATATTATGGGTCTACGGTCGTTACCCAGCAAACACGGGGCATTCACCCGATGCTGTTTCAATGTTGGGCCAGCGTCGAAAACGGTGTGCCAACATTGAAACAGCTTTGGGTGAATGCCCCATGTTTGCTGGGTATACATTTTAAATTTTTCCAGTGCTGGGACCGACTATATAAACGTCAGAATCTGACGACTTTAGACGAAGGGGGGTCAACGCCCAGGACATTGATCTCCATGACTATAGTTTCTGTGATATTCGCAAAAGTGTAATTAGTTCTTTTGACCTGATTTTACAAATTAGAGTCGTCTGTTCTTTCTGCAAAATGTAGAAATACGTGATCACCAATTCAAATAATCTGACTCATTTGGAATTGTGGATTGCGTCAGGTTTTAATTTACAAATATCTGTCCTCTACAAATATCTGTCTGCTGCACTTAAATGGCGAAACGATGAATGTATATATATTTTGGCTTAAATTATTAATTCAGGCCAAAGACGTAAGGTAGTTGTTCCAGAAAGTCCAGATACAATGTGATAAGTATGTAGGGGAAGTAGCAACAGCCATATATAAAGTGACATATAAGATCTTCTAATTTCAAATTGACGTTATTTCCAGCTATTGAACCAATATAACAGCCGTGAACCGTTTACCCCCGCGCCTCAGTTCAGGCGTGTTGTATGCGCCTTACAATATAATGCATAATATACAATACACTAACATTATTTGTATCAACATATTCCCCAGTTGTATCCATTGAGAAAAGCACGCACCGTAGACATACACAAAATTACGCGATCCCTAATGCTGGTTTAATGTTGGGCCACCGTCTACGACGCTGGCCCAACATTAAATCAGCATTGGTTTGGGACCCCCCCCCCCCCCATGCAGAGCACCAACAAAGGCAACACCGGTAGTGAGGCCAAAGGTCAGATTCACCGGCGAGCGGAAGTTGACGAACCGAGAAATTACGGGCTTATTCAACCAACGGTGGCTCCGTCGGCGGCGGGGGGAGAGCGGTGTAAATAAAAACGCAGGGGTCTCGAATTCTGGGTCATACTCACAGAAACCCTCTGCGCCCAGAGACTTTATAATTTATAAGATACAGGAATAAAAAAGGTATTGAAATAGAGATCGACAAATCGGATTAGGACCGTAGATTCTGTATTTAGAGTCTGTCCTTAGTTTAAGGAGCGGTGGCGTCTGTCCTCAGCCTGGGTGGTCAGGCCCCCTGGTGACAGGTTTTATGACCCCTGCATTGTGCGCACTTTGACTTGAAAATCTGTGAACCAGTAAGACAAGATAGCTTAACCCTCTGAACCCCGCCATCGTGCTAATTCACCCAGAACACCCTTTGAGTAACATTTTTGAAAATACAAAATGAGGTATTTGCTTCGTTTTATTACACATGACATCAGAAATCTCCACGTATTTTTCATCCATGCTAAGACGTGAGTCGCTGGCGCCATAAGCGTCTTAACCTGGACGAAAACTCACTTTTCAAGTACTCAAATACCTCAGCAGTATGGGCACACAGGAGACACCTGAGACGTATATGATGATATAACACTGAAGGGTTTATCATGTTTATAGGCAAAAACTGTAGTATACATATCATAGTGACAAATTAATGAGTACATTAATGTTGACGTACAGGTCACAGAGTGTTCAATGTAACGTATCGGTGTCTGCTGTAAGCGAAACCGCTTCTTAAATTTTAAATTTAGATTGATGGTGTAGAATACACGAATACCGCCGTGGATTTATATTTTTAATTTCCGAATTTCCATGCCCATAATAGCTGTTATAGTTTTATGATGACCAAAGTTGCCCGGTGCATTAGCATTTGGCTAATTTTCTTTTCTATTGTTAAAGTATCATTAGACTAAGGTATTTTTAAAAAATAAAATTAAAATTTAATGAAAACTAGGTGGTGGGCTATTCCTTTTAGTTTTTAAAGTTATACTATAAACATGGTACATCTACCATATGCACATACCTAAAATATTTGGCGATTTATTCGTTTCTGTAAATCATATCGAGAAAAGTTCTTTCATCGATTCTATGAAAAGCGAATAAAGTCCAACATGTTCTCAATTTGGTCACACCACACCAAACTTGTCCAGCGAAATCACATAACGATAGCCCAATGACTCAAGCGTCCTGAACCAAATCTTGGAATTTGTGTAGTTGCCGGTCGACTGTAGTAACTCTGCTCTCTCACCGTGTATTTGAGATTGTTCGATTTAACCTGGTAATGAAATGGTGTCCTGTCTGGCATTATCCGTGTCATCGAGATACTAATAGAGCAATCCTGGGGTCAGCCGTGTTCGCGGGGGGTACTATTCGTCGGGGATACGTTCAATCAATCCGATTCTCATGGATTATCAGTCTTTTATTGATAAATTCCTCTATATGGGATCTATCGTATTATAATTATGCCGTCGAGCTTGAGACGTTTAGCCGGTGTTAGTTTGATGTTGGCCCAGCGTCTGTGACGCTGGGCCAACATCAAACCAGCTGAGCACCGGCTCGATGTCTCGTATTTTGAGCTACGCCATACAATATCTGATCTATCACAAGTCTTGTTGAAACACCCTGCAGCAGTTTTCAATGAGTGTCATTAAATCCCTGCATTCCATTGGGTTGACGCTGGGTCTACATCTTTTGACAACTGTTTAGTCATTGGCATCAATAATAATTCATTAACATTTTATTCTTAACATAAATTCTCTGCGTGTTTAATATGTACCTCTAGACAGATTGCCTTCAATACAATTCACACTCACACTGCCTTGTCTTCATACGACACCTTACGGTCCAGTCGCCGATATGTTTAAACAAAAAGTTTCTTACTGTACAGTCGTACAGGGTTCTTTCTACGTCGCATACAGTCGCATATAGTTTTCCCACGTCGCATACAGTCGTACACGTTTTGTTCACGTCGCACACGTCGCATACAGTCGTATAGGGTTTTTCTACTTCGAATACACTCGTATAGGGTATTTTCACTTCGCATACACTCGTACATGGTTTTTCTACTTCGCATGCAGTCGTACATGCTTTTTCTACGCCTCATGCAGTCGTACAAAGTTTTCTGCTTGTTTACATTTATATAGAAGTGGCAATTTGTGTCATGATGCCCCCCTCTGTGGTTTCTCCAATACTTCTGCATGTAATACATCTAGTAAGACAGATGGTTTACAAATGGATATTAGCTGTTTGTCCTCCTTGGGACATAAGTACATGAAGCTCAAAACACAGTATCTCGTGTGGGTATGTCAGCTCATATATGAGTAATAACAACAGGAACATACTGCTCTTTGAATGCACAAGCCAGAGTCGTTGCTATATATGGGAGTGCTGCTTTACATCATGCGAATATACCCAGTAAACACAAAACATTATTTTCTACGACATTTGTACAAATGTTATACACATATTTTGCGTTTACTGATGGGTATAACCGCATGTCTTTTTCCTTGCAAAGAAATGAAAATACTTCCATCCAATGATCAACTTGATTTTGCCTTCAGTGAGTCAAGTTAAGAAAATTGCAGACTGTATTTTGGTGTCAATATATAGGAATAAACATAATTTATAATGTGCTCAAACAGTGACATATCATACGTAAATACGAGGTCACTATGCGAGCCCACATAATGACCACTGGGTGAGCCCGAACAATGCTACACGATCTGAGTCAGTGAATAATCAAGGGAAAAAGTTATTTATTACTAATTGGGACCAGGAGCTCACGGTATCCTGGATTTCACGTGAATGTCGCAACATATTCTAAATAGAGAAGATTTCCAGATTTATCTGTGGTGTGCATCGTCATTAAAATTAGTTACATTTAGAAGAAAAAAGGCCTATTTGCCTCTAACCAATTGACGGTGTCATCACCCAACCACGTCAGTCACAGAATCAGTTAATATAGCCTTTCATTTTTTTTTAAACTGTGTCAGTATGTGATGGTCGAGTGAGGTTATTTTCCTAAGCTTCGCGTTGAAAACTTTATTTAATATAAACCTATTGAACTGTATTTTATTGTAGGCCTACCACTTAAGTTCCACGTCCAACGTAACACCAATTAAAGCCATATAGTTTGGGATTCGATCAATGCCTCTTTGGAATGCTTTGATACGTGGGTTATAAAATGCCGACTCTGGTAATAAAACGAACATTAGGTAATAAACAATTAAATACAAGTCGCATTGGTAGTCTTATGTGTGCATGAAGGCAATCGAAACAATTCACAAATCCCAAATTTTGTTCAAATCAAGTGTAAATGAATGTTAATATATGAAATAGTTTAACCCTCATAGCGCGGGGATCGACTTTAGTTGTCAGAATCTGACGTCTGTAGATGTCAGATTCTGACGTATAAAGACGATCCCCGCACTGAAAGAATTAAAATATTTATAACGGCCTCAGACCCACAACATGGGTATTGCAATGAACCGGAAAGAGCTAACTAAGACTTTTATGATGATTTTAAATTGAAGTAAACCCTTGGTCTCCATGATTTATACAAAATTAATTCAGCACTTTAAGTGTTGATATTTGTAAATAATTTAACAGTATATACAACAACAATAATCCGCCTAATCACTTTGCGTATTTCAGCCACTGTGCGCCTTTATGGAAATCAAATGTAATAATGTGATCCTCTTCAAGGCGAAGATCACCACATAGATGCACTCTTTGACGGTGATGAAAATCGCACTCAAAGTAATCAGCAATGCGCACGCAAATTTAATTATTCATATCTCGGCCGGTTGTGTGAGTGGTGTTGCAGGTATTAAAAATGCAAAAGAGAAATCCATTTCGCCCGATGTCTCACTATTACAGTTGTGTATGATATAAACACGCTCCATATCAATACGTCAATACACTTGACTAGCAACTCCTGGTTGTCTTCATTTGAAAACATTTCAAAGTAAAAAGCATTAAACTGGTAAATACAGAAAAAATGCATTGCCGCTTTGGCCAATCGCGTTTCAAATTGCTAGTAAAAGACTGTAAGGTTATCCGAAACTATCGACAATAATAAATTACCGGTACTATAATTATTTCTTAAACGTGCTAAGTACTCGATAATTATAACTGGTTATTATCATTATATTATGCATGGATATATCGCCGTGATTTTTAAATATATTTTGCAATAATAATAATGCTTCATTATCCTCTTAATAAAAACTCAATAAAGACACTTTTGTACATAAAGAGTCTTAGAATTCCGTTAAGATATTTTGCGGTTTGAAATATGAGTGTTGTAGATAGGAACTCATAAAGGTGTGGTACAGCTTAACAAACTATTCTGTGACATTCTGGAGGAGATATCGCTGATCTCTACATTCCACTCTCTGTCTCAGCGTGAAAATAGAGATATATAAACTCTATACGCTAACAGTCGGTAATCTAAGTCATTTTTCGAGGTGTCATCAAATAATAATAATAATAAAATACAGTTCTCATAGAGCGTATGTATGGCTTGTACATGTCAGTCAAAGCACATACAGAACGATTTTCAACGTCAGTGCTACGCAATTTAGGATGCGATACTCGATGTTTCAAGTCAGTCATTTCGAAATTAAAAGCTGCCCACTGACATATTATGTTTAGCTATCGCATCACACATTGTATAGCTATCAATGTAGCTATCAATCGTTCTGTAGAAACTGAATCAGATGACACACTCATCCAAGGCAAAGGATTTCAACGAGTTTTACATTTTGTTGTTTTTAATTTTGCACTGTTATCTAACGTCCAGTTACATTATATTGGCTTTTACCACGCCCGAGCTTCATTTCCAAAACTTGCGTGTCGGCGACCATCATGTAGATTCGTCAAAATCAGTCATGGAGGGGGGAGGCATTATAAATTAATCGAGGTCACTTCAAGGTCGTGCGTTATGTAAATCCGTGTTCCACTGCGGACCTGCCGAAGTGGAAGCCGAATTCCTCAGGATTATCAGTGATTATTTCAAAGGTATAATAGTCCATGGTGGTTAGGGGCCTTAACCTCAGGCAAACAGAAAGAAGAAGAAGTAACAACCAATGGCCAGCCCACTAAACACATCCTAATCCTCTACCCTTTGATTCGATTTTTACCAATAAGGGTTTACATTAATATTTTGCCCATTTTTATCAATGCATTCGATATAATCTGAGTTTTTCTAATGAATAAGCCCTACATGATAAAAATTTCTGGTGGGATGGGGCCAAGAAATCACCGTCGCCTGTACCAAAGTAAGAAAAATTATATAAAGTAATAATTAAATATTTAAACGGGAGATTACCACGGGATTCTGAAAGAAAGATTCATCGATTGCTCAGGCTCCAGAGAGCGTGGGTTCAGTAATTTTTATCCACATCTGGTCGGTGATCTCCGCAGCAATGACTGGCCAGATGTGGATGAAAATTACAAAGTAATATCCCAGCTCACGGAAGGCATGTGCGCCTGCCTAATTAATTATTGCAGACGTACCCATTGATTTTTGACAAGTGACCTCTTGGTGATTTAGGGTCCATAGCAGACTGCACGCATGACTTAGTACTAGGTATATAATGTTCTTATACTATGTTTTTTTTTTTTTTAATTTAGTTCATCAGTACATGTATTCTCTTATGACACTTTGCTTGATGACAGGCTACGTACATATCTCTAAAATGAGTAGATATTTCATTTGAACATCGCACATTGGCACGATTTGAACTGCAATTTATGAGCCAATGAAACTATGTCGAAATACATTAGATGGAACATGATCTCAAGACCAGTAATGATTTGAATACGAATATTTTTAACTTATGTTTCTAACGTTTTCATTAGCACATTTCAGATTGAATCAGTGAATACGCCTTTACGTCGCTATATCTGCGTTTAAGATGCTGTCAATGTACTTTGCTATACCGTACAGGGTTTAAAGGGTGCCGACACACATCAGAAATCGTAGACGGCGATTGGTTTTGTAGATCGATGACTCATTTGAGATAGATCAATAATACATGAGCAATCTGTAATGATTGACAGAATGACCATAATGGACCATTTGATTGCTGGGGCTGCGTATTAGTCACACCACTTTGTCCCCTGTCTATAGACTGCGATCTATTCGTAGACTGTCGTCTTTAAATATTTATATCTGAAAAAAAATATACATGTAATTGACACCAGCGCTCTCCTGGCATATGTATATGTCTGTCTTGCCTCTCTGGAGGTCATCAGAAATAAATACTTGTTACTTGTTACTTCTTACCTTGTTATCAAGGTGTTGTCAGTAGCACTACGAAGAATAGCATTAACCTTTTAAACACAAGATGGTGATGAATGCATTTATAATTTTAGCTTCAAAAATATATATTCTAGTGGCTCGTAGCAACGGCAATATTTCGTCCAGCATTGTGGCAATGACCGTTTTCGATTAAAAAAAATGATAATGCAGTCATACATAGACGACTACTTCCTGACTGTAGGTTCACCAGGTTTTTCTCTTAGTGGCCGTAATGTAGCTGCAGACTCAGCTTCCAAGAATCGTTTTATTGGCAACAAACAACAATTAGTGTTTGGCATGCATCGCCGAAAACGCGCTGCACCCACAGGGCACAGTGCGCACTTCCTGGAGCAGTGGTCCATTTTCACAAGATCCGCTTGATGCCTTTATCCCTTTAACCACCAAGTTATTTAACCTGAATTTTTACCCACTTGAAGTTGTGTCTCGCTGACGCGATTCACAACTTCAAGTGGGTAAAAAATATTTAGACCAGTTAAAAATGAGGTGTACGATTTTGCAATCTTGCTGTTTGATGTCGCGTTTTATCTTTAAACATGTTACAATATTAAAGCTTGTATTTTGTGCCGATAGCATTGAAAAAAACACGTATCGTCACCTGCAGCTAGAGGGTTAACCAATTTCCAGTAAGCACGAGGCGTTCAACCAATGTTGGATAACCGTTGGCTCACCGTCTTCTACGTTGACCCAACGTTAATCCAACATTGGTTGATCGTTAAACCAACATTGGTTGAACGCCTCGTGTTTGGTGGGTATATTCATGTTTCAAGTAGTGAATCCGAATCTCAAACATTTCTAATTACCAGTCAACTAGAACTTCACACCCCTTATTAAAGTCAGATCACCTAAATATCGACAGGATCCTCTCATTATTTCTCATTTCTGAGGAATCCTAGAGTACCAGATCACGTTATGAAGATTTACAATGTTTCCAGGAAACTAAATATTTCTTACTATTGATGGTGTATATTATACATATGCTGTTTAGCACTCGTTGCATTCTAAAATTCAATCTAATGTTAAATTAGAACTATACATTTGATCATTTGAAAAATTTGTGTGCAGATAATATATAAGCGCCACTAGCCGGTAGGGGGTAAATTATATGCCATACGCAGACATATCCCGCCACAATGTCGGGCAGTAACGCCAAGTTTGACCGCTATTGAGCTGACGCCAGGCATTGTTCCGGTTTGAATCGGGTACTTGAATTAAGTCAGACAGACCAGTCAGATCTCCTTGTTCTTCTGAGCAAAACTGAACCAGATTGAGATCTGAGCGCGGCGACAAAACCTAGGATATTCACACCCTAGTATATTAGCAAAATGGGTTTTCAATTGAAAGGAATGCACTAGGGGAAGGGGGAGGGGACCCTGAACATTTTGTGGGCAATGACTCATCTGTAATTGAGATACTTTGCACAACGTTGGTTTAATGCTTGGCCAACATTAACAACGTTGGCCCAGCATTGAAGCACTCAGCGCTGTTGTACTAGGTTTGCTGTCTTTGTGTCAGTCATTCTTCATTGTGGTGTTTGCAGCCTTGACCTACGTGATATCTCCGCTGATCACACATATTACTATGACACGGGCTTGCCGTATGTGGTCTCTTCAATTGAGATCGATAAGTCGTGATTTCAATCCCGATTAGAAACAATGATAAATCTTTTTTTCGCGATCGATTCCCACGGGCTGTTACAGGCACAGACAAGCCGAGCTCAGTGGCGCCAAAATCCTTACCTATGGTCCTCAAGTACAGGTGGAAACATAGACTATGCAGCTGAATACAAGCGTCTAAAGAAATACAACAATAATAATAATAATAATAATAATAATAATAATAATAATAATAATAATAATAATAATAATAATAATAATAATAATAATAATAATAATAATAATAATAATAATAATAATAATAATAATAATAATAATAATAATAATAATAATAATAATAATAATAATAATAATAATAATAATAATAATAATAATAATAACAATAATAATAATAATAATAATATAATAATAATAATAATAATAATAATAATAATAATAATAATAATAATAATAATAATAATAATAATAATAATAATAATAATAATAATAATAATAATAATAATAATAATAATAATAATAATAATAATAATAATAATAATAATAATAATAATAATAATAATAATAATAATAATAATAATAATAATAATAATAATAATAATAATAATAATAATAATAGTAATAATAATAATAATAATAATAATAATAATAATAATAATAATAATAATAATAATAATAATAATAATAATAATAATAATAATAATAATATTAATAATAATAATAATATTATTTTCTATACAATTATCAGGCATTAATACCTCCTTTGTATATCATCAGAAATACATTGATGTATATCTGATATCATGCATATGAGAGCTTACATACATCAGAGCATTTTTTGCTAAATGAGTCCACAATGATATAAGACTTTCGCGCACAGACACGTTGATGTTCAGTCATCCGTCACAACACAGGCACGTATGTCTGCAGATAATTTGAAAACTACATTTTTACAATGAGCGTTTGTGTTCTATTTGTTAACAGAGCGGATACCTTTCCTGACTTAAGTATATATTACTCCTGTGAAAAGTAGCTCTAAATCGATTAAAGTTATCTTTAGAACGGAAAGGGTGCTAGAGCCACTCTGCCGATCAAAGACAAACTGCAGTAACTGTTTGCTTTACAGGTGACCAGCTACTGCGTTTTGTCTTCACACGGGGTACTAAGGATTACATAGTCACGTTAACATGATGCGTGGAGTGAGTCATACAGGCTTTGTGACTATCGTGGGAGGGCTAGTCTCACAAAACATGGTGTATTCACCCAATGCTGGCGTAATGTAGGTCCATCGTCGTACAAGGTGGAACAACATTGGCCCAACATCCGGTGAATGTTTGTGTTTTCTTTGATAATACCTATCTTTTCGTGCATGTAGTGCTAAAAAACGACGCATTCGTTTAACGTTTGTCAACCGTCTGTAACGTTGGCCCTGCATTGAATCTACACAGGTTGCACGTCTCAGCTCACCCAGTGCTGGTTTGATGATGGGCCAGCGTCCTAGACGCTGGACCAGCATCAGACCAGCACTAGGTGAACATCTCTTGAGTTTATGCTCCTTTTGATTCTTTGCTCGTGACATCGATCCGGTCATTACATTGAAAGGAAGGGTACTTATTCTAATGGCTGATTTAGGGTACTTAACACGACCCTGTTATTTCTGTCAGCTGTCTCTCCCGCGATGTAACAGAGCAGACCACCAATGATTTCAATTTTATTGTTATTTGCCACTAAAAATTGCCAGGACTTTTAAATTGCAGCTTTCTCCTGCTTTCTCCTGAGTGCTGATCAGCCAAAAACAGCATTTTCTTCAGTAAATCTCGCAGGTCCATTTCTCAAGTTCGTCTTGTAACCCATTTAATACCAGTTGATACACATGCATACAAACAATATATACAATACAAATACAAATACAAATACGAGTACAAACAATGCAAATAATATATGCATAATTAAAAAATAAATAGCCAGCTCTACATATAAAATGCAGGGACCATATCCACTTCTTTGGGAAAATGATTCCTAATGATTACTTTTATTGCGGCCCAAAAAACTATATATCGTCCCCTAGGATATCAAAGGGTGCATCTGCCTATATCGTGCCCTAGTATATGAAGGGTATTTCATACCCAAGGGGACGATACATGCTCAATACTCATATGTATGAGAGATAATATTAACTCAAGAGGAAAATAGAAAGTTAAGTTTATGTTCCAGTAAACAATCATGGCCATTAAACGTTATAACCTGAGCGATAAAATGGAGGAGTAATTTAAAGCCAGAGTGGTAACTTGAAACTATAGTTCAAGCTCCGTCCAAGGTTGGTCGGGCAAAACTTAGTAAGCAAGGCAGTACTACTCTACAAAACCAGAATACAATAGCTACTTACCTGTATAGTGACTGGTTACTGGTTTTTGACTTTTCAGGCCTGATCAGCTTAACCTCTCATAAGTGGATTATATGGGCTGCGAATATTCTAATAATGTACAGT
>OZ024915.1:60677019-60749519 GCA_964017125.1 Flabesymbios commensalis
ATTGATTGATTGATTGATTGATTGATTGAGTTATGAAAGATTTCATAGAGGTTTACACTGAACTTGATGATTCAAACTCACCAGAATAAGCTAAACTTGTACGTTATTCAACATGTTTAAGTAGTACTTCGTTACGGTCGGTATGTAATTTACGTTTTGGTGGTTTGAATGCTCAAATGTGCACCATCGTCTGTAAGGTTAGTCCACCTTGAAACCACCATAGGCTAAATATCTCAGGTATGTTCAAAACTATAAATACGTCAAAGAGTAATTACTGAGACAACATGTATACATGTGCTCCTGGCGTCTGTAGATTTACCGTTTTGTACCTTATTACTTTCACAGGAAATAGAGAAGAATGGATGTGTAAATGTCCGCTGGTATGTGGTGTACAGCCACTGGGCCACGTTTTGTTAACGTTTTTCCTCGTTGGTAGGCCTCTGGCTCCGAGAAAGTGAAGCAATGTTACGAGTGGATCAGAACAGTCGAAGAAAATTAATTTGTTTTTTTTCTCACAAGCGACAGGCTTAAAGCTAACCAGCTTTTGACAAACAGCGAAAGAGGAGACATTTATAAAACGGCGCCCAGTTCGTTGTCTCACAGTTGTCTTGAAGCTGGCGACGTTGACACAACTACAAGACAACAATGAGACAAATATCTGAAAGTGTGAGGCTTTGTGGTATGGTTTAGATTGACCACAGGGTCACTATTTAGGGAGGGCAAACAAGGCTGATTCAGAGGGATTGTAAAATCACTGGATAAAGCCTGCGTACCTGGGTTTATTAGCACAACAAACCCGACCTCTGATAATGGCGACCTTCAGGGATCCATAACTCTCCTAATATTGGCATTGTATTTTACACACTTGTTGTGAAGATTTCTACTACGACCGGTAGCATTAGTGGAGACCATTTCAGACCAAAGGCAGACCGGGATTTAAAAGGCAGATTGTGCTGGAGACATCTGGAGCGAAAAAAACATAGTGTTTATTTACCCATCACCATCAACAGGGATCAATGAACTGGGTAGTAACACCTCCCTTAAGTAGAACACTCTGATGTAAACGAATTCAGAAAATAGAATTTAATGACGATAACTGACTTTAAAGATGATATGACAGTGACTTGATGACAACACATCATATTATTATGTTGACGACGATAGCATAGATATACACGAATTTCATGCACAAAAATAATCATTGATTCCAGTATTCTGAGTGGCAGCAACATACTTTAATAAATAATGTTTTCAAAATTCATCTTGATTTACACATATAGAACATAAATACAAATTAAACCACAAATACACCGGTGACAAAGTTAACAGCTAACATCAGAGGTTGAACCAATGCTGATTTAATGTCGGACCACCGTCTGCGGCACTGATCCAACATTAAACCAGCATCGGGTCAACGTGTTAAGTTCACTGGGTCAACAACCTCAGGATAATAATACAATAGGAAATGATGACCTAATTGGGTGGTTATTATCATAGCATTCTGTCATGATAATCTATTATCATTAGAGAGAAGGATACATGTAATACTACCCTGCTATGTTAATACCCCACGTGCAATAAATGACAATGATATACTGTGTCAGCGCTATGTTTGTTCTATGTCGTGTTCTGCATTCCTACTTTTTCTCAAGATTGAGTAATGTTCTAGTAGTTCGATATATTCTCTAGTTTACCCAAATACACACAATGATGTATGCTGAGGTACACATAACATATGTCTTACGGCACGTCGATCCATCATTTTGAACAATTTCAATCAATCAATCAATCAATCAATCAATCAATCAATCAATCAATCAATCAATCAATCAATCAATCAATCAATCAATCAATCAATCAATCAATCAATCAATCAATTAATCAATCAATCAATCAATCAATCAATAATCAATCAATCAATCAATCAATCAATCAATCAATCAATCAATCAATCAATCAATCAATCAATCAATCAATCAATCAATCAATCAATCAATCAATCAATCAATCAATCAATCAATCAATCAATCAATCAATCAATCAATCAATCAATCAATCAATCAATCAATCAATCAATCAATCAATCGATCAATCAACAAAACAATAAATCAATCAAACAATCAATCAATCAACAAAACAATAAATCAATCAAACAATCAATCAATCAATCGTTTAAAGTGTCAAAGTGTGCAGTTTTCAAGAAAGTAGGTTGAAATATAGTCACCAATCCCTCTCTATTTAAGTGGGGCTTAATGGGTGATTATGTGGGGCTTAATGGGTGGATCTGTTAGTGAGAAACCTCAGGTATGAGATCCGGATACCTCTGTCACGGCGCTGGGCCAATGTCTCCGGCATCGGGCCAGCACTGTGACAGCGGTTAGCCATCGCCCCTCGCCACCAACCTATTGACATTCCACCACAAAGACTCCTTTCACACTGAAAAGCTAATGCACTGTCAACGACATTTGAAGAGTCCCTTGTCGGGGATTGTATCCATAAAAGGCGGCAGTATCTAACGTGGTATCCTCGGGCGGACGTCAGGTGACGGTCGGGGTTTTCCTGGTGATATCACCAGAGTTTGCCTTAAGCTTAACAATCTGCGCAGCACATTTCACATTACGTAAACACGCAGATCACGAGCGTCACGCAAGCCTAAATCTACGCAGTGAATACACCCACCCGATACATTTAAAGTCAGATGTCATTTTTACATTATTGAAGTATTGTGCGCTATATAGATCTAGAAACTCGGAGCCTCGAAATATTCGATGCTCTATTCCGAATAGCTACAAGGGTTCTGCCAACCGGTACTCTACCATTGAACAATTAGGAGCACCAGTATTTAAACCATTCGGTACTGCATTAATTAACTCTTGATATTTACCATTACGTTTCATGTTGACGCAAATGCCAGCTAAAATTGAATGAAAAAAGCGTTTTGAAATTGGCCGTGACAAAAATTACAATCGGTACCTTTTCCAGATCTGGACCGCACCTGACCAATAATCGATATATTTCGATGGCTCCGTTGGGAAAAATCAGTCAGAGAACGCGCAAAAGAGTCGCCCGCAAAGAAAACGTTAAAGAACCGCGAATCAACATGGGTCATCCACATCCTGACATATTAGGTGCCTGACGCCTAGTTGTTGCGCTACCGTGTAGTCCCCGCGTCCATGGACAGCTCTCCTTATACTCCGTGTAACCCGATCCGGATCAGAGAGAGAGCGCAATCAAATCAGACACTTTGCAGGAGGTCTGACATTGTATTATGATACAGCGGGAGCTTAGAGCATGCAGAGATTACATTTCTTACATAAACCTCAAAGCTAATCAACTTTACTTCTCAACCACTTCAAGTTGTGTCTCCCAACCGCGACCCAAAACTTACAGTGTCTGAAAATCAGTCAGATACGTCAAAATAAAAGCCATATATTTTGTTAATTTTTTTAATCAAAGACAGGTTTTTAATTGTCAACATGACGCTATTTAAAGTGTCAACAATGAGGACTGACATACTCTTTATTGGCGATTGGCGCTGAAAGGGTTATTATTTTGGGAGTTAAGTGGTTGGGACTGTCATAATTTCTTTTAACTCATAGCCGTTTTCTGCTGTTAAATAAGTTTGAAATGCATCGGCAATTCAACCAGGTAATGTTATAGAATGTGTGAACATTAACTCGCGAGAATCGACTTTAGACGTCAAAATCTGACGTCCGTAGACGTCAGATTCTGACGTCTAAAGTCGATCGCAGCACCGTGAGAGTAAAAACATTTATAATGTCATAGACCCATAAAATATGTATTGAAATGAATCGTAAAGAGCTGATTAAGACATTTATAATGATTCAAATTGACAAAAACACCTTGGTCTCCATGGTTTATACAAATATATATCAGCGCTCTAAGGGTTAAGGTGAACACAGTGCTCAAAGGGTTCATCTATATCCCATATAATCTGGAATAATACAGTACAGATTCAACCTATTGCAAAAACTAACACAAAAATAATTTCGGCTCTATGCCGTTTCAATGTCGAAGACGCTGGAGCAACATTGACCCACCATTGGTGCAATGTCTTGAATATGGAACTGGTTTTGTTGACTTGAGCAGACACTATGTCCTATCATATTTAATATCTTTGTGGGGGAGGTGTTATGTATATTTATGCAGTGGGGTGGAATATCTGATCACATGGCACTATGAGCTTTTCGCATACGGGCCAGTCAATGAGTACATCCCTTTTCTGCGGAATATTTACCACATAATAACTGAAATCATGTAAACATATGTCAGAGATGAATGCGTAGGTCGTGGTTTACATTTGATTAAAACTGGCGTAGCTGACGCAACTACTGATTTGATATGATGATAAAATACTGTTTTTGTGAGTAAGTATTCTCCTCATTCCGTACAATGCGTCTACTCAATTTAAGAAGATGTTTGTAGAAGTATTGTGTAACACCCTCCTCCACAAAACAAAATCATTACTAAGTTGTCCACCTCCGCACCTGAAACCTTCATAGCTTTGCATATGCCCACATGGTGTATGACACTGTAAAAGGTACAGTGCACTATGAGGTCATGCTAAACCAACACCCATCGTGTGTGGATGAGACTTTTTTGCACCCAAACTATTTTCATATGTGCAAACATTTAACTGGACTACGATAGATCTCAATGAACATCACTTATGTGATTCACTATTCAAATAACTCAAGAGACATAATACCAGAGTAGGCCTATAGGGCGATTTGCTCCAGCTCCCGTTTTTGTATTTTGGCCTGTCTTCTTTGTGGAAATATACATTACAAAAATTCGAAGTAAATTCGTATTATTTTAGGAAATGAAATAATCCTTAACCACTAAACATGCTATAGCGCAAAGCGATACAAATTATTTTTCACACTCCGCGACCCACAACTTCACGTGGGTGAAAATACCTCACATTTGTTTATTTTGACACCGAACATTAGTTATAGTTGTGATTGTGGGTGAAATTAATTTAGTAATGACTGGTTAGTATATAAAAATAGATCTCGGGAAACACAACATTATGATTGAATCCACCCAGCACGAGATCTGAAGAGAGCCTAATTAACGTTTTACGTCGAAGACAAGATCGCGTGTTCTTGAATTCTCAGACAGGGTGGGTGCCAACAGATAACGATCCCCGTCAAATATTCAAATAAGGAAGAGCACAAAGGGATTAGACAAAGGTACTTAATTATAGAGGTGTCCAAAACCGCGATAATTAACGACCGTCACTTGTCACCTGAGCTGATTTAGGGCCGAAAAACGTGTGCGATCTTCTCAAAACACCAGACGTCGGCCTAATGTTAGGCCAACGTCTTCGACGTTGGGCTAACATCAAGCCAACTTATGTGGCTTAGGGGTCGACTTCGACAGTGCCTGTCAGTGTCAGTGTTTGTTTGAATAACCGCTCGTCTTTTCCGGCATTTCCACCACGGGTCAAGGATTTGCGGCCACCTTTCGAGACCTCCAGACATGTCGATGTCAGATTTAGAATTCTCGGTTTATCTATTTAATCATAGATTAACCATAGATGGTTAATCTATGATTAAATCCGCGTCTATTATCACGACCTCACAAACACTGACGACATACATATCTGGAATTATTTCACCTTTATGAGTTACGATGCCAAGCGAGTTTTTTTCCAGCCAATCTGCTTTGATACACCAAATTCAAATAATTTGCATTATCATTCTCATAGTTTCAAGGCGACGATATCAGAACATTTTTTGCACGACAGAATAGTTTTAAGAATAATGACTTTACGCACGGCTTACGGACCGGATACTGATACGGACGGCAAACGTACACACGTTAACCTTTGTGCTGTAGAATTTTTCGTTTTTAATTTTGGTAAATTCCAGTTTTAAATGACGAATCATATTCCTATTTATAAAAAATACATCTCCCAACTTGAATTATTGGATTATTTGAGCATCTACTACAGACTATTAATGAACTTCCTCTGCATTTTTGTTAGGTTTGGAGCTTGCTCGTAACCGTATACATACGCTCCTAGCAGCACAGCTCAATCCTTATTCCCTTCTCTGTTACAGACGGCCAAGCTAGAGGACCGTGAGGTGGCGCCCTCTAACGAATCCCCGTGGATGTCACCAGATGGAAGGACGCTGGATGAATGGGCGGAGACGGGAGGACAGAGCTCAGAGGACTACGAGAAGATGAAGGAACTACTGGCTGAGATCAGGCGACTGGTCATTACAGAGGATAGAGGCGATGGCAGAGTGGCCATGGTAAGTAAAGACTGGTGTATTGGGCAGTACCCAAACACGAGGCGTTGACCCAATGTTATATTAATTTCGGCCCACCGTCTTCGACGTCGGCCCAACATTAAAATAACATTAGGTCAACGCGTCGTGTTTGTTGGACAAGACAAAAGGCAATAACTATATGCTTATTGTAAAGTGTATAAGCATATAGTTACTGTCTTGGGGGTACTCCACAATAGCCTACCTCACAGTAAATGAATATAGGCCCATTTTATGAAACACCCCAGTGCAATATATATATATATATATATATATCCATCTCAAAATGCAAGACCCTCGGCATTTTTATTTTCTGTTCACGATAACATTTCAGCATTTTATTTCTTGTTCAGGACAACATTTCAGGATTGTATTTTCTGTTTGTGATGACATTTGAGCATGTTTATTTGCAGGATAACATAGTGACGGGATCTGAGAATGAGACTCGTCTTGATCCCTGTGTGACACTCACAGTGGAGCAGGCCCAGCTGATGGTGGACGCCAAGAAGCCACATCCCCCAGGCACCCACAGCAGAACAAAACGAAAGTTTGACAGCCATATCATCACAAACAAGTGGGACATGCCCATCAAATACAAATTCGACGGGAAACACTGTGAGGACAATTATTTCATTAATTTCACCGTTCTTTTATTCGCTAGATATTCGTTAGATATTATATTAAAAACAAATGATTATCTCCAGTTGTATTTGCGATATTCTAATTTTTATATTTAGCTGAAAAAGATCTGCCGCTCAACATTTTAACCTTTGTTCTGCTGGGGTACCATTTGATCAATTTCAGTGGCATTTTAGATAGTTTGAAACTTCCTCAAAATATTAACATCCGGGTCTAGCGGGTTAGATGTTAAACCAACTCGAAGTCATATATCCCAGACCTGGTATCTGCCTCACTTCACAAAGTGGCAGATACATACTTTCCTGTACAACGGTACTACTATGACCACATTATAGGAACGTCATAGTGAGCCTGTGTGATTGCTAACATGTGTTGTTCTTGTTTTCTGTAGCTTTGTTGGAGAAGGAGATGATTCGCGACGCCGCGCGGCACTGGATGCATCACACGTGTGTGGTGTTTGAAGAAGTGCCGACTGCCTATGAATCCAGTGACAACCACATCATTATCACCAAGAGATTCAGCGGGTAAATACACATAGCAAATGTAGTAACCCTTTCAGCTCTCTTAACGCATTATTGTACATTTATGTCCAACATGTTATTTCCCATCTCAAGGTGACATGAATTGAGGCGAAATGTGGTTGAGATGGTCAATCCTGGAGGTCTTAAATAATCTGAAATAATCATGATAATAGGCCCACACCAATTCTAAATAATAACATGTTTAGTTTTAAACATATGGGTTGTTTTCATTTAATGTTGGTAATTTCGTCAGTGATGACCCTTACCTGCCAAGATTTGTAAATTGTCTAGTCTCAAATTAAGCAAATATGAGTAATTGTCATTCACTTGAAGTTGTGGGTCGCGGAATAGCGTGACACAACTTCAAGTGTATGACATTTTGATTAAGATAACTTAGCAGGTATATGGTTAACACACACAATAAGTTATCATGATGGGAACGAGGCGGACAAAATAATGTAAAAATATAATCACCGCTAAAATTAAACATGTCGAGCTTGCCACTTGCTAATATTCAGATATATTTATGTTTTTCTGGCAGCTGTCACTCCTACGTCGGCAAAGTGAAGTTAATTCCTCAACAGCTGAATCTACAGTCCAGATGCACAGAAGAGGTAAACAGACTGCTTTCACTTCATGTTAGATCTTTAAATTTGAAATTTAAATGCCGTGTTTTTCATGTTTCAAGGATGTAAGCGGTTCACTTTATGCTTATCAGTAGGTCTTATCTACTATTTTAAATAAGTTCGATCGATTTTTTTCCCCTTATTTTTGTTATATTTATGCAAGAAAATAATTATTTTATATTTTTGGTTTACATCTAAAAAGTGACACTACTGCTCAAAAAAGCAAAAGCCAGTAAAGGCTTTCTTGAAAAGTAGCACTTTCGGCTTTGCACATCCGAAGATATGATCAATTACAGATGCTTGTGATTTGTTTACAGTTTGGGATCCCAGTCCATGAGTTTGCTCACGCTCTGGGAGTATGGCACGAGCAACAGAGAAGTGACAGAGATGACCATATCAAGATTAACTGGGACAATCTGGGATCTTACGTGGGACAGTTCTACAAGTTTGACAACACGGAGCATTTCGGTGTGCCTTATGACATCAGCTCTGTCATGCATTATCACTCCACGGTAAGGCATCAATCACAGTAGTATGTGCTTCAGAGATAATGTGTTCATTTATCAAGCTAGAATACTGTTCTGTAACGGATCATTTCACTTTTTTCCTGCTAAGATATCTTAAATCTGCACCCTCGTGAAGCTGTGTCTGGCTACCGCGACCCACGTGGAACCAACCCCTTACATAATATGCAAGGTCCCCTTGTGCTTAACAATGTCCAATTTCAAGAAAATTACTAATTTTTGTTTAATTTCAGATAAAAAAATGCAAATCTCGATGTTTAAAGTTAAACACTCATTTCATTTCCAATAAGTGTGATATAACCTGCTAACAGAACAGATTAAAACGCCTGTGGTCGTGCTCAGCCCGCAAATGGTTAACAAAGGAAGCACTGTTGGACTGTTCAAATGCAGCACGTCCATTTTGTCCACAAAAGAGAATGTTCCTAATCGATTTAATAAAAACATGCACTCATAATTAAATTTAACTTTATCAGCAAATACAAAATGTGTAAAATATATGAAAAAAAAGAAGATAATTTGAAAAAGTTCAATCCCGAGATTTAGCTGTAATTATTGTATTTCTATTTTTCCAGGCAGGCACACTGAGATATGGAGTGCCAACTATTGAGACGCTGGATCCGGAATTTCAGGACACCCTAGGCCAAAGAACGGGATTGTCTTTTCTGGACGCCAAGATAGTGAACATGGCTTACTGCGCAGGTATATATGGATCCCTTCGGCCTTATCGCCTTAACACTTAACACGCGGAAATAGTTGTGTATAAACCATGGAGACCAAAGGGTTTTTTCAATTTGAAATCATCAAAATGTTTCAGTTAGCTCTTTCTGGTTCATTTGAATACCTATATCATGGGTCTACGGCGATTATATATTTTTTAATTCTTTCAGTGTGGGGACGGACTTTATACGTCAGAATTTGACGTCTACAGACGTCAGATTCTGACGTATAAAGACGGTCCCCAGTGCTGAAAGGGTTATTAGCGTATCTGGTACTTTGCAAAGTGATAGATACAACCATTTAATATCAAGGTGACAATAATGTGACAATAAGCAATGGAGAAGATGATATCATTATATGTGACAGCCATCATTCTCACATCTCTAACATGTGCATTCGCTGCAGTTTCACTACCTCGACCTATTAAATCTAGGCAGGAGTTTGCTCATAGCGTTACTGTGGCTAGGTGTTGTAACATTTTTGTATCTCTTATGTAACACTTACTCAATATATAGACATTAATTTGATTAGCACATCTTCAAAATAATTATCTTGGCCGTTTATAAAGGAATCACGAACTGGTATGACACATAGCAAATGTTACAAATTAACATCATTATACCATGAATGCTAAACAACACATATCGTTATATCACAACGGATAAATTATATACTTTACAAATTCTGATTTAGAACATTTTAGACAGATAAAACAACATATTAAAAGAATAATAAAAAGCAAGACAATGAGACCATCAATAAGCCATTTAGATGTCGCTATACACAATACTGAGATATGACTTATCCACGCATTACATTTCGCAGGTTTCGCCATTTTTAGATTTTGTTTAAATGTATGTTGTTTTCTCACAGATATATGTCACGTTGGCGATCTGAGAGGGAAGAAATGTCAAAACGAGGGCTACCAGAATCCCAAGCAATGCGACAGCTGTCTTTGTCCGGACGGACTCACAGGGCAATACTGCGAAGAAATAGAACCTTCAGTCAACGGTCAGTCTACAGCAATAGGAATACGCAGTGCACTTCTCTACAATGTTATGTAATAACACATAATGCTACATAATGCAATATATACTACTGCAACCAGTTACAGCATTGCAACCATTGCATTATGTATGGAGCATGGCATGGCTTTAGAAACATTTAAATCTAGAGCAGTGGACGTTTTCAAGTAATTTTCAGACCAAAAAATAGTCAGATTTTTGTGCGCTGTTAATTTCTCGTGTTTCTCACGTGTACTTCCACTTTGTGATACAGGAGTATGTGGCGGGGAGATCACACTAGACGATGGGGATGTGGACTACATAACATCACCGGGATATTTCTCCTGGGGATACTACGACGAATACCAGGAATGTACGTGGCTGGTCAAGGTGAGAGATCAATCACATAGGACACTTGACCGATAAATGAAAACCTTCAAATACATTATTTTTCTTATTATAACATTAAATCGGTAGATTTGTATGTTAAAACAATGGCTGCTTTAGATCGCTGTCATGTTATGGAGTTGTGGGATATTTCCACTTATCACAGAAAAAAATGTATATTAGAAACAGAAGGTCAAATGCATGTTTTAGACTGGAAAAGGTATCATAATTGCCTTTTTTCTATTTTAAAATCATCCACACTTTAACTCCGAGCGTACTGAATGATCGTTACAGAATTATTTTTTTTGAAAAATTAGATTTTGTCCTTTTAACCACACTGTTACGCACCACCCAGCTCCCCGAAACAGGAAACTTTTTAAAATAACTAACTGAGCATTTATTTTGGTACAGGTCCCAGCTGGCTACAACATACTGCTGGAGTTCATTGATGAATTCGGGATTTACTGTCACAAGGATGACAGGTGCTACCATTGGCTGGAGATGAGATATAAAGATGGGATCGGCATCACAGGACCGAGGTCAGTTACAAGGTCATCTACACTACCAAGCAAAGACAAACAGCAGTAACTGCTTACTTGAAAAGTAAGCACTTACTGCTGTTTGTCTTTGCTCGGCTGCACAGAGAAAGTGCCAAATATAGTAGCATCCTGTTTTCATAGTTTATGCCTACAAATAAAATGAATATCATTATCATTGTCATACACAGAAGATACAGGAAAAACACCTATGAAATGGTTGATTTTGTACCCTATAGCCATGATAACGTGGCTGTTTTTCGCTTGCTGTTTACGCGCATAGGTAGAAATTGCGAGATGATGGTGGATCCAGCCAAAAGATTGGGGCATGATATCAGCGCATGCATCATTCTTGCTGAAAACTCTGAACAAATCGTTAAATTAGTATGCATCATCTCCCCCTGGCTAATATCAGTAGTCAAGCCGTTCATATATTCACGGAACAACCATATACGCTAAAATTGTTATCTAGTATTTAATGAGTCAAAATGACAACATTTGCGAAGTGAAGACATAGTTTAATTGGAGCACCAACAATTACCATAACATTACAACACTGCTTGTGCGCGAAAAAAGAGTGATCGATCAGTTAACGACTATTGTGATAAAAATGACTTACCGATTAAAAAAAGAAACATTTCATAATTTCATCACTAAAATGCGCATATAAAAATAGGTGGACCAAGGTGATTGTGTTGTAGAGTAGGACACAATGAAGGGCTATCGCGGGGCCATAGTGCGTGACTCTATAATTGTAATTGTCGTATGGTTGGTTGACAATGGGGTACATGCCAAAGGTGGAATTAGTCTTTCAACCACTACAACAAATAGACACTTGGAGCCCGATGAAACAAAACACAAGAAGAAATTCAATTCAACTCGAGATTTTCTTTCTGTGTCGATTAAAAAGCTGTAAGTCCTAGCCAGGATGATATCTGAGAATTGTGTCACCAAAACATTGACAGTGGAGTTTTAGCAGAAAGGAAGCGATAACTTTTTATTGGTTTAATGTGAATCACAGAGGATTTATCTTTTAAGAGCCGATGTACTTAAAAGCGAACTCTTGAAAGAAACACTCAACAAACCCGAGAAAGATTATGTTACATGCAGCAAAACAAACACAGTGGACATAGTTATTCTGTATTGCGCAGTTTTGCACATCAGCTTGATAATTAGCCCAGTATCAGCAGGTGTGTATTATCTTGTCTAAGCGACGTACCATTATCGTAGGCACTAATTGGATATAATTGGATGTCTAAGAATTTATCGGAGCAGAAGTGGAACGCTGTTGATTTTAGATCTGACACTTTGTGACAATTATATCCCATTGTTCCCTGATATATCATTATGTTAAATCCATGAAGTTGATGAACTCATTTTTGGGTTGTTTTCTTCGTCTAATACTCGGGCTTTTACTTTTCCTGTATGACCTATATGACCTATATGAGCCATATGACCTAAAAACCTACACACTGGCTGGCTGGGTCACTCACTCACTCACTCACTCACTCACTCACTCACTCACTCACTCACTCACTCACTCACTCACTCACTCACTCACTCACTCACTCACTCACTCCCTCACTCACTCACTCACTCACTCACTCACTCACTCACTCACTCACTCACTCACTCACTCACTCACTCACTCACTCACTCACTCACTCACTCACTCACTCACTCACTCACTCACTCACTCACTCACTCACTCACTCACTCACTCACTCACTCACTCACTCACTCACTCACTCACTCACTCCCTCACTCACTCACTCACTCACTCACTCACTCACTCACTCACTCACTCACTCACTCACTCACTCACTCACTCACTCACTCACTCACTCATTCACTCACTCACTCACTCACTCACTCACTCACTCACTCACTCTATTTGATGTTGATGTCGCTGTGTGTTACAGGATTTGCTGTAGTCAGCCTGGTCATGTGTATGTAGGTGAGCTGGGAGAGGTGATGTTACTGTTCAGGAGTAACTTCCCGGTGGAGGACACGGGAAGAAGACGTGGATTCCACATCAGGATCACAACAGGTAGATAATAAGTCAAATAATAACACATCCGTGTGAAATTAAGACGCTGTAGGCCTATGTTGTTGTTCATATAATGATGCAGAGTGACTATTTTTTATCTCCTTTGTTCAAAGGACTATTTGTGGCATGATAAATGTCACATTTAAAATAACATCAAAAACAAGTCATTTGCATTTGTGCTGGGTGTAAATCAGCATGTTCCAGAAATGATGGTCGTAATTTGAAAGTGGCGGATAGATTCATTCAAATTTGCCATTTCTATTTATACATGCCCTATATTTGATTTCAGAACGTAAACCTGGTTTTGTACCCACCACCACCAGCCTGGCCCCTGTACCTAGTGACGGTAAGATACTCATTATCAATATCACAAAACAGTACTTAATACCATAGATATAGAGAGACCATGCCTCATATTAGACGCGTTTAGAAGTCGGTCTCAATATCGGGTCAACGTTTCTCGCTGTCCCAACATTGGATCACCGTACAGCAGATGTGAGTGTATTAGTTCATACATTACAGCGGGTTAACATGGTTAGCCTTCTGAAATCTCACACTGTGAATTGCTTGATAAGCTCCACTTATTTACTCCTTTCGTTTTCATTGAGCCGCATTTGTCAGCTGAATGGGAAAGAAAATATGTTCCGCTAGAACGTTTCCCGTTAGCATGTTTCCCGCTAACACGTTCCACTAGCATGAGGGCCACTGTTATCTTTTTTCTGCAAATTCTGAGCTGAATGCGAATGAAAATGACCTACTTTAACCAAAAAAAAAACATAATTGAATGTAGACGTTTTCCTCTATCATGAGGGTTATATATTTATTTATTTTTATTCTTCCATCTCAAGGTGAATAAAATGGCCTGGTTTTATTAAACCCAGGCATAATAGGCTACATGTATGGGAAGTGAAAGCTCAGATAATCCTTATAGTGTAACATATTACATCATTTTTTACTTAAATAATTTGCCATGCGGTATTCATACAACCAAGGGGATTAAATGGCCAAATACTTTAACTTCGTGTCATATAATACATTACTTCTGGAATCATATAACTCTAACATCTAAGCTTCGATCTAGGGTTCAACTATTATCATGATAATCTACACTCGCCTTATTGATAAAACCTTTCATCCCTCACAACAATGAAATATTCTTGTACAAATCATGAAGACCAACGATTTTTTTCAATTTAAAATCATCATAAATGATAGCTCTAAAGACGTCAGATTTTGACGTTTATAGTCGGCCCACGCGCTGAAAGGGATAAGTTGCCTCTTCATATATCGCATAAGATTATGACGTCTAAGGTCGATCCCCGCACTGAAAGAGTAAAAAATTTATAATGGTCGTAGATCCATGATATATAGGTGTTCAAAGGAAGCGGAAATAGCTAACTAATAGCCTACATTTATGATTATTTCAGATTGAAAAAAACACCTTTGGCCTCCTAGGTTTATCTAAACATATTTCAGCGTTTTAGGGCTAAATGTGTTAGGTTCATTGGCTGAGATGTATCCTAACAGCATAAATCTGGCTAAGGATTTGCGGCCAGTCCATTACGATGATCCATCCTTAATAAGGATCACACAAAGTCTCAGTGATCAGATTATTCTTCTTAACCTAATTGAGAGAACATGATCAAAGTCAGGGGTAATATTTCAGTTTTAACAAGGGTGTGCTAATTTAAACCAATGTTTGAACGCTTTTTTAAATTTATTAAAATATAGCACAGGACTATTTTTCACAAGAAACTACATGACTTGTATATTATTTTATACATCCTTGTGAATGAATGAATAAATGAATGAAAGAATTAATTAATTAAGAGTTAGGCGCGATAGGCTAAGCTTGACATGTACAGCCCAAATCACTAATAAGTATGACCCGAATGTTATCTTTTCCATTTCTATTTTCAGAGGTAGACTGTGACAACATGGACCTTATTTTCCTGTTGGACTCCTCGGGCAGCGTGAGCGAGCAGGGATGGGATATGACCTTGACCTTCGTCTCCCGTATGGTGGAGAAGATCCCCCTTTCACCGGATGAGTCCAGGGTTGGTGTGATCTCCTTCAGCAACAAGGCCCACCTGGACATCCTGCTCACAGACTTCTACGACCACGATGACTTTGAAGATGAGCTGAGGGACATCAAGTTCCAGAAGCAGTGGACATCCACATCCAGCGCCCTTAACATGGCAACGTGAGTATTCACCCCCTCTTATCCAGTGACAAATACGATCTTCACCTTTATCTAAGATTATAATAATTACCAATATCCCCAGTTAACACAAAACATTTGTATAACATTTGCACAATGTTGGCCCAACGTCGTAGTTGGGCCGACGTTGTACAGTGTAGTTAACCACACATTGAACCATTCCACATAACAGACAATCCGCATAAATGATCCAGAGGTATGAGGTACTGTGATTTTATAAATATCGCATTCACAAATGGTTTTGTTTGGATCCAGATCTCAGCTGACTGCTAACAGGCGCCCCGGGAAGACCCAGGTAGTGATCATAGTGACTGACGGCAAGGATAACGTGGCGCTCCAGGAGGACATAGAGGAGGCGGCACAGGACGCGTATGACGCCGGTATCGTGGTCTACGTCCTGGCTGTGGGCGGTAAGGTGGACATGGATCAAGCCAGGGAGTTCGCGGGATCGGAGGACCGCGTGACAGAGGTGTCCAGCTACCGTCATCTGAGCAGGCGAGAGGCCGTGGACGACATCTACGACGTCATATGTGGTGAGGGGTGAAACAATCAATCTATCGATTAATTGATCGATCGATTGATCAATAAAGCAATAAAACATTACAATAGATCGATTGATCAATAAATTATTTATTCAATAAAATTATTAAAAAATAAATATATAAATAAATCATTATTAAGAAATTAACCGGTCAATCAGTATATCATATCGATTTACCCAGCATTAATTATGTTAATATAAAAATATTTTTGCCATTTGAAAATTAAAAAACATTTTTGCTTTCATGTTTAATCAAATGAATCTCTATGCATTTCTAAAGAAGCGATGCTTGTTTTTTTCCCACAATATATGTAACGATTTCAAAAATACTTACCAACTATTTACTGATCAGCAGGGGATTCTCAAGAAGAGTCTGAAGAATCTGAAGAAGAAGAAGTTGACAAATCCACCTGGGCGTGCGACTTTGAATCCGAGGAGAGTGATGGCAGATGGTGTGAGATGGACCAGGTTCAATCAGGGGACGATTTTGACTGGACTAGACGGTCTGGGAGTACTCGGTCATCTCAGACAGGGCCAGATCGGGCCCACCAGGGAGACTACTACATCTTCATAGAGGCCAGCAAACCCAGAATCAAAGATGACGAAGCTATGTAAGTATCCTCAAGCACTATAGTATTGTATTGTTTATTCAGCAATATGTCTATGACCTGTGAGCTTACAACTATACAATATTCATAAAATTAGCCATAGCTTTAAATACAAATGTAGATGAATCAACCACAGTTTTTTTTTGTTCAAAAAATAACTGAACCAGCTTAAATATTGACGGCTTTGTCCAATAAAATCTAGGAATATATTTTTGACGAAGATCGCGGTACCTTTTGTATTCTAAATAAAGTGGTATTTTTATAGCTGTTTTATTGAATGGTGTCCTGCGGAGTTGAAGGGTCACATCTAGCACTAGTTAGAGTTTCAGATGAGACACCTCAGCTCCTAGTAGTCTGTCAAATAAAAACTGAAGTCATCTCTATTTTATTATTTTACCGCTACGCATGCCTAGAGTCGTTTATAATCTGGTTTATTAGCAGTTTGAAATACATCTATTGGGAATGAAGTGAGTGTTTAAAAATCAAGATTTACAAATGTTTGCTCTGAAATTATTACAGATATGAGTAATTTTTACCCACCTGAAGTTGTGGGTCGCGGTAGCGAGACACAACTTCAAGTGGGTGAAAATTTAAATTTGTAATGTAGCGCTGTAAGGGTGAAAGAGTTGCATCATTGTCTACTTAACTACTATTATTCAACATATGTCCTGTGTGTCAGCAGAAGATAAGGCAATTAGTAGCAATTCCTCTTACACCTCTCTCTCTCTCTTTTTCTGCTCCAGTATTTTAGTACCGGGTGAGGACAGAAAGGGCACGTACTGTGTCAGCTTCTACTTTAGTATGCACGGTCTTCACATGGGGGCGCTGCAGCTGCTGGTGGAGACACAGGAGCGATATAACCTCAAGTGGCAAATGGAAGGAGACCTGGGCGAGCTGTGGCTCTACCAGGAGTACACTGTACAGCTAAACATAGGCGACAGGGTGAGATAGAGTATTATCAATGTATAAAGCACTTAGTCATAGACAATAGATACTATTTTATTGCATTAACCTATTAGCTATTACAAAGCAAAGTACATCGATGTTTTTCATGGATGCAAACATACACGCCTTTGTGGCGTAAATGTAATTTTATCGATGGCATTTGAGCCCTGGCTGGTTTGGTTGGGTAATGTGTTAATGTGGGGCTCTTCTTGTGTAGTTTCAGCACTATCAAAATATCATATGGCCCTGTGCACACACGCTGTTGTTAGAAAAGAGATATGAATTATAACGCATATATCATACGGATCTGATACGGATGATGAACGCAGGGTCATTGTTTCTTCAAAATGCTAATGCTTGTGTTGTGTGTTGTTCCAGGTGGCTTTCAGGGGTATACGTGGTAAGGGCTATTCTGGAGACGCGGCGATCGACGCCCTCAAAGTGCAGTACGGTGCATGCCTGTCCGGAAATGACGTCATACCTGATCGTGACGCGCCTGCGCATGACGCGATGTCCTTGGAGACGGAGGACGATTCAGACTCAGGCACGAACAGTGCCGAGAAGAGGATATCCATGACAACATGCTACATGGTCATGTGGTTGTCAGGCATTTCTCTTCTCTCCACATTTCGTCGTTGATCATCGACAGACATTAGATGCTCCTCCAATGTTGTAGCAGTCTTGGGCAATTATTCTGTTCAGCAAAGCCAAAAGGCAATAACTGCTTACTTGTAATCTAAGCAGTTAATGCCTTTTGGCTTTGTTGACAGTAGCACGGTACTGGCGAATGCGGCAAAACTAGTGGTTTAACCATCAACGTGTTTTATCATTCCACACTATATTCGTGCTGATACACGTATTACAGTTTGAAACTCATGATTGAATCATCTTCATTGAAATACAATGCCAATGTTAGCCCGCACATTGCGCTGATATTGATTTAAATGTTGGGTCAGCATCGTATACGGTGGACTAACATTAAAACAGTATTGGTTCGACGATTGGTGCTTTCTGAAGTTGACTTCTTCTTTGTGAAAATTGAATATATTGTGGTTTATATAACACTCATCTGGTTATATATAGGAATTGAAAGTGCTAATGCATGAACAGTGGCTATTAATTAATATATCTCACATACGTCTTTTTCAGTTGAGATACTGAGTTTATTATGAACAATGCATGTTGGGCTGTAAATATCGAGGTGAAATATATTGGTATTAAAGGGTGATATTTGTTACTTATCAAAGTGGCAGATACGAGCCTTTATCTCGAATGTACATGGTACACATCACCTGTACAGATGTACACTATGGGTAGAAAGTGAGCATATTGTTCATTTTTATTGCTCAAACCGTAATACGATTCTTATCAGCATGTACTAATAAAGCACACGATATTGCTCGTAACACCGATAATAATGTTAGGAAATTCGCTAGAAATGTTCAAAATATCTGTTAGCTATATTAAAGATGCTTTGTATGGGTATCATCACGCAGTCTGTTGGGATTAAAGGGTCCAATGTTGATTTAATGTTTGTCCAGCGTCACATACGATGGCCTAATACTTAAACAACATTGGATCACGTCTGCCACTCCACTCCACTCTAATTTCAAGGGTCTGCTTGGTTAGTGTTAGATGACTCAATAATACCAGTACTGAGATCAACTGACACAGCATACTGAGAATAAGTGTGTACATACCCGCACAACAAGGTACTTTAGGAAGTATATAGTAGCAAGACCGTAGATTTATTAGAAAATGCTGTATGAATATAGTCTGTTACTAGTATCATCTGAATCAGTGGGTGATTGATACCATATATGAATGAATAAATGTAAATTCAGTGCTAAATATTCAGTGCTACAATATTGCCTCGAGTACTCCGTGTACAACCATGTATGATGTGGTCCATGGGATGGGATGTACTGAATCGTGACTGTTGCTACCCCCTAGAGCACTGAGATATTCAATTTAAATTTTCAGTCACTTGAAGTTGTGGATCGCTACCGCGATCCACAACTTCAAGTGACTGAAAATTTGTGTGGTTTGCGAAATGTAGGATCTAAAATATATTAGTGTTTAAAGATTGAAATCATATTTTACTTTGAACAACTGATTATACAGGTGCTAGTAAAAACACAAAATGTCTACTGTAGTCGACATCAGTACTTTAAGGGTAATTTGCTCGTTTCATTGTGTGCATGTTTTTATACAGTTACGTGTAGCTATGTACACGAGGCGTCTTTCCTGATTATATATTGCACACTGGCAGTCGAAGTGTCATATTTGTGTTATATACATACAACACTCTGCTTGCTACGCGACGATATATGGTTATTTGTGTATTAGATATAATTTTACTAATATAACATATGACGTCAGTAGTCTTTTTTTATCCCCCCCCCCTCCCGACTCCCCATACTGAACTGATCAAAGCGTCTAGTTTGAGGGGACGTATTGCTTAAAAGTGCATAATATTATAGCATATATCTTTATCAGCTGACACCAAATACTTTTAAAAAATAAATTTATTTTAATTATGTAGAAATCGCTATAATTTACTATCTGAATATAATACTTATATTGCGTGTTCTTATGATATATATTACATATTCCTTTGAGATATACAAATTATTATTTTAATTATTATTACTATTACACATTATTATGTTATATTCATTTTTTCTCATCTTCATTCTATATAATGATTAGCAGATCCGTGTTGAATAGGTTAATAGCTATAATATGAATAAAAACAAAGGTTTATTATTTGAAATAAATTAATTAAGAAATTTCTGATATTTTAAATATAATGTTCTTGACATAAACTGAGAAGGTAATAAGACCCTTGCAAGTACGAATATCTATCACCAGAAATATAGCAGCGCTAGTGCTACGCGTTTTCTAAGATACATCCGGTGTATGGTCAGATATGACTGAGCTATGACTGCTCAGCTCGGCCTCAATGCTCTATGTGATATTGGGCCAGCCTCAAACCTAACACATTTTAGCAGTGAATTCAAGAATATTTAACATTTGGCCTGCCTTTTATTGTAAACACAAAACTCTCACTGATTATCATGTACATATTTATTTAATCATTTTGATATATTTATATTTAATTAATTGTTTTACACACATTATTCACCAATGACTCACCAAATAACACTAAGCGGGTATTCACACCAAATATTATGCACTAACATTTTTGATTTGTTTCAATATCATAAAATATTTTGCTTGTATTAGCGAAGTCCTCATTGTTGAATGTCAACCATCTATTCATCCATCCAACCATCCATTCATCTATTCATCCACTCATCCATGCATCACGCAGCATCATCTGGTGGCAGTCTGTTTGCTCTTGACTCTCTGGTTTAACTTGTGAACATGCTAGTCACTGATGAGCGATAATGTGCAGATACACATACTCTGTTTGGTCATGGACAAAGTATACAATCATGTAAATAATTATTACATGTTGTATATGTATACAGTTCCAGTGTACTTATGTAAGCATACTGATTCCTTGTTGTAAATTTAATGCTGGATTAATACTGAGCCAGTGTCGCAGACGATGGCCCAGCATCAAACCAGCAGTAGTTCACCATATATGGTTAACTGTGAACGTATACATGCAAATAATCACCCATACAGATTAGTGTGTACCATACTGATTATATAAAGTGTACTCATTTGTATTAATATATATATTGATCCCATGGAGTACATGAATAGCAAATCTACAAGTTTAATTATGAATCATTTCAGTTTTGAGTTATTGCTTTTGATTTACATATGACAAAAGTATTGATTACTTCATCCTATGGATTATATAGTGCCTATATTTGCTCATGATTATGATGTGTTTTAAATCATAAGTTTGTATAATCATATTTTATGTATTACGAATCCATACATTTTTGCTTATTTTTATCACCCCATGGATAATACAGCCATGGAGTGTATGGTACTTTTAATTAAAATCATTTAAAATATTTATCATTATCAAATTATTTTGTAAATAGATCATATTGGCCAATTACTATTGTTCACAAGACACTTCCTAATTGTGTGCAATACTAATTTAAATATTGTTCGCTAATATCTGAAGTATATATTGTTCACCTGTCTCTGACACAATTTGTTTTGTATTTAATAATTAAATATGCTAATCAGCTCATTACACGGTAAACTGTACTACGACCGAAATTTTCGAAGCGGCTGATCTAGATTTTGGGCACCCGATTGGTCAGAAGCTTAAGATCTGGGTCAACCACGGGAACAGTCAGCCAATCATGCCCAGTTTAAGCCTGTCGTGCACAAACAGGTGTTGAGGAAAGTGCTCTTCCATATTGTATGTTCACATGTATGTGCCTTTGGATAGATTGACCAAACGGTCGTGTCCAGTGCAATAACACGAAACATAATAATACGCTGTCAGATTAAAAGTCAAACCTTTCGTCGTACTTTTTTCCTTTTTTGTTAAGTGGCTCACATAGTTTATTAAATTTTTAAGATTTTGTTTAGCATAAAAACTGTTCTTTGTTAATGATTTAGTTCTACCTAATTATCAGAGTTTTGAAATTAAATTGACATAACAAAATTAGAACAGAGCAAAATACAAGTGCTGATATAAGGCTTAGCTTCTTCATCGGTGGCACCAGGTCAACACCATGATTGTGTTTGCTGATATTGGGGCAGAGGCCCACAATGCTGGCTGAACGCTACCCAGCCGACAACAGACGATCTTAACAGTTGAGCAGCTTGCTGAGCATGTGCCAGTGGAGTTACATCAATTTGAGATTTATTATCATCATGAATGACTTTGTTAGCTCTTTCCGCTTCATTTGAATACATATACTATTATACATTTTTAATTCTTTCAACGCGGGGACCGATTTTAGACGTCAGAATCCGACGTCTAAGATCGGTCCCCACGCTGAAATGGGTAAATTCAATTCACGCATGGATGTACTGGTTGAAATGAACTTAACTATTAGCTTAACTCTTACGATCGTCTCAGAACACGGCTCCCGATGCCGGAAAAAACGTTGTGCTGCTTTTCCAGCATCTTGGCGGAGAAGCATTATCATCCATACAGGCCCCACTGCAGGCGGTGGTTCTTTGGCCTGTCTTCTCAGCGGGCTAAATGCCGACCACACCTTGCTGTTTTTGTTGTCCGTATCTGTCGTTCGTCATTCATTTAGCGATCCCGTTAACTGAGTATACTAAATGGGAAAAATATCGCAATATTAACCTTTTTGCTACAAAATTGAAATAATTATGTCATCTTAAAGACGACTTAACTCTTTCACATATTGGCTACACGATGTACCATTTTAACGACTGACGATGTACAACGGGTGAACTCAATAATAGGAAAAGCATGAAATCAAGGTTAGACATTTGGTCTTAAGCTTGGTTCACAATTATCCATTTTGTTTGTTTGAGCCCGATCCTACTCAGATTAATCAAATCAAATCCCCATGATTCATACGGACGACGGGTGCGGATGTGAAACAGCACAGGTGCGGGTCGCTCTAACTCAACAAACACGCGTGCTCACACAATGTCCTGTCAATGCTGGGCCACCGTCTGCGACGCTGGCCCAACATTGAAACGGCTTTGGGTGAACACCCCGTGTTTGCTGGGAATGCCTGCTGGGTTCATACTAGATGATGATGTCAATATTATTAATCATTAACGAGTTTAATTTGTAAATAATAATCATCAATTTGCAAATAAAGACCCGTTTAACACATACTGCCTTTGTTTGTTGTTGTTATTATTTTAAAATTTATTGACACATTAGTGATCCAACCTTTCCGACATCAGGGTGCTATGTTAAAACGACTCTATCAGGCCAGAATAATCAAAAATCAACATCTCCATTTTGACTCCTACCATAGACTAGAATTGTAGAAGTATTTTAGAGTTTAGGTTGCTGTGGAAATGCAGCAAATGTGCCGAAAACCCAGTTTATCAGTTTTTCTGTATTTCTTATTTTAAATATGCAGGTCTGAAATAAAATCTCGTCCTCATTTATCTTTTAATTGGTAAATGTGCAACACAAAACATATGACATTCTAGTTTATGGCCATGTTGATATATTATGGACAAAGTAATGAGCCATTTTGGCCTGATTGTGTCGCTTTAAGCTGAATGTACTTCACCAACTCTATAAAGTTTGTGTACAGCCTGTGTATAGCCATTAGGTACATTGTGTTGGTTTATAAGACATGGGGATCCGGCCAAAGGCAAACTGTATCTGATTACTATTGAAGTAGTTACTGCTGTTTGCCTTTATAGCAGGATATGGGCCGACATACATACATACATACATTCTTACCATTAAACAAATATGAAGTGAGAACTGATGACATACACGGAAGTAACAAATATTACCGTGTTGCTGATAATTGGAAACCTTGTCATACGGCCCTTTATTTATATATATAAATCTTATGGTTGGTTATGTGTATGTATTACCCTAGATTAACCATCATATGGTTGATCCATGGTAATACTATCACGCAAGAGGTATACCAAACGCTTCACTATGACCCAATATTAATAAAAGTATCTTTCGTTTATCATTTTTATGAATAATTTTATTTTGAGATCATAGCATCCCATTAAAAAATGGCATCCGTGAATTATTCGCCGGATGTCATGGGCTGCCGTTATTGGGGACAACACCATATTGACACGACGTATTGGGATCTATGCTACATGTATCTGTAAGTCCACATGGGGCGCGTTTCGTTAAAGATTTGTCAAAGTTCATCAGATGGGAAAGAACAAAACATGTGTTGACACTGACATCCATCAGGTGGCCCCATGTAACGCTATTCAATCTTTTTGTTGTATAAAATTATTACTCTACTCCAAATAAGCGCATGTTTCATTTAAATCAGTTATTAGTCACGACACCATCTAGCGAAATGAAGTGAAGTTGGCCTACTATACTTTGGTCTATCCGGCCGTCCATCCATCCAGCCGTCCATCTGTCGGACCATACATGTGCATCCATCCACCCATCCCTCCAACTGGCCAAACAACCGATCCCATCCATCCATCCATCCATCCATCCATCCATCCATCCATCCATCCATCCATCCATCCATCCATCCATCCATCCATCCATCTATCCATCCATCCATCCACCCATCCAACCAACCATCCATATATCCACCCATGAATTCATCCATCTATCGACGCATCTATTCATTCATCCACCAATCTATTCATTTCATCCGTTTCATTCATTTCATTCATTCATTCATTTCGTTCATTTCATTCATTTCATCCGTTTCATTCATTTCATTCATTCATTTCGTTCATTTCATTCATTTCATTCATTTCATTCATTTCATTCATTTCATTTATTTCATTCATTTCGTTCATTTCATTCATTTCATTCATTTCATTCATTTCATTCATTTCATTCATTTCATTCATTTCATTCATTTCATTCATTTCATTCATTTCATTCATTTCACCCGTTTCATTCGTTTCATTCATTCATTCATTTCGTTCATTTCATTCATTTCATTCATTTCACCCGTTTCATTCGTTTCATTCATTTCATTCATTCATTCATTTCGTTCATTTCATTCATTTCATTCATTTCATTCATTTCATTCATTTCATTCATTTCATTCATTTCATTTATTTGATTCATTTCATTCATTTCATTCATTTCATTCATTTCATTCATTTCATTCATTTCATTCATTTCATATATTTCATTCATTTCATTCATTTCTTTTATTTCATTCATTTCATTTATTTCATTCATTTCGTTCATTTCATTCATTTCATTCATTTCATCCGTTTCATTCGTTTTATTCATTTCATTCATTTCATTCATTCATTCGTTTCATTCATTTCATTCATTCATTCATTTCGTTCATTTCATTCATTTCATTCATTTCATTCATTTCATTCATTTCATTCATTCAAAACTGGGCTAGAATAGAGTACTGCGGATGGTGTCAGTGATAATCTCTGATGACACTGCCCCACATACAAGGTATTCGAACCCTGGCGGTGTGAGGCGGAACACGCAACTTCTCGGTCACATAGGCTCTCCACAATACTGAATCCTAAATAGTGGGCAGATAAGAAACAGATAAAACCTGAATACAAATTCGTTCGGTGGTTTCGTTGTCTGCCTGTATAGGCTTTAAACCGGTACATGTCAATTTTTCGATGTATTTCAAGATTTACTAGAAAACTATTATTGGGACATTTCAGCTTACATATAGACAACTCAAATGAAATAAAACAATAAATTTAATGAAATATTCATACGTTTCGATCTCAAGCAGCATGTTAATTTTTCAACTCACGTTCATGGTTACTGGCTGGATATTTTAATCAACAAACGCAGCTTCAATTCTATCAAATCAGTTTCTTCGGCAGCGGGTATTTCGGACCACTTTGCAGTCATATAAGATATTGACGGTTGTAATATGAAATGTAATATCTAATGTAAGGAATCTCGGCATCATTTACTAACGAGTGAAATATAAAATAATTTGTTGCTTTAATAATTTAACAATTGTTTTTTTATATATAGATAAAACGAACATTGTATCACAAAATTTATTTTACATTAAATACAATTATATATAGTTTGCAACTAAAATCTATTTCACTTTGCATTTGCGTTTATATTTATGATATCTATTCTCTGATAATACTAAATATATATATATTTTACTTATGCACATTTCCCCTAGAACTTACTTCCATTATTATTCTTTTTATCGTGATATGCAAAATCTGAAGGTAGTAACAGCTTAACGTTACTTGTAAAGTAAACAGTTACTGCCTCTTGGCTTTACCAATGTAATAATATATGACTGCATGACGGCCTGACCAAGGTGACGTGACTCGCTCCGTCCAAGATTATACAGTCACGCCACCGTGTGACACGATATCAACAGTTACTCTATACAGAAAACTGATCTTTGAGGTAGCCTACAAATACCAATGGAATAACTGAATGGCACATCAGTTACCCATCATGAAGAGTAAAGACTGATTTAAGCTGATAACTGGTTCTAAAATCTAAAAACCTCAAATCAGTATTATAATAATGTGAGAGTATAGATGGACATTTTCTTGTAAATTCACTGCAACTAATTAAGCTGCGTAACCCTACTATCGAACTGCTTGTTATCACACTTGTCACTAATCGTCCGAAATGCCGTCTAATGTCAATATGTTTAAAATCGGCATCTCAGTGAGGTTTCTTTTACTTTTGGGACCATTCTAATGACGGCATACAACATTGTAACAATGTCGTGTGGAGATACAGTCTTGTGATGCAGCTAATCTTCAGATATACTGTGTTTTGACATTGTATGTGGTTGCCCTGTGATCGTATTGCTGGCGTAATACTTTATAATGCAAAGTCAACACGTGGATACTGCCGTGCAAAACCAAAAAGCAGTAACTGCTTATTCTCCAAGTAAGCAGTTACTTCATTTTCGCTTTGCACATCAAAATACCAATCAAGCACCCTTGCACGAAGTCAGTATTGTGGAGAGCCTCCGTGACCGAGAGGTAGCGTGCTCGGCCTCAGACCGCCAGGGCTCGAATTTTGAATCCTGTGTCTGAAGGACAGTGTCATCTCATTCATCTCACCATCCTCAGGATGTTCTCCTGGCCCAGTTTAGCCTATATGTGCACAAAGGTGGCCTAAAGCCCGATTCATTTCATTTACCCTTGCACGACCAGCATTGATTTGATAAATTATTGAACGACACACGATTGATTTCCTTCATGATATTCAGTCCAGTCGTTTTTTTACCTGTTTCAGAGGTAAATATTGGGTTTCAGTAGTCCGAGCTTGACGTGAACAGCATGGTTCAACGTCAGAGATTGACAGCACAGCAAAAGCTGTGGTCTTCTATGCTGGTGGTCAGTGTACGCTGAGACCAAAAAATTCATGAAAAATGTGAGGGTTTCCCTATTTAGATGATAAATTCACCTATAAAAAGACAGGGCTTTAAGTCCCCACGTTAAGGCATTATTCTAATGAGATGTACATCTGTCATTACAGAATGATATAACAATAATTGATCAAGCAATGACGCAGTAATTCATTGCGCAATCGATCGGATGCGCACCGTATTTTTGGAGCACAACTTCACGAATGGCATTGATTACAGACTCTGTATCGCACACAGAGTCTGTTATTACGGACTAAGTTTCAGTGCATATGCCAGGTTTAGCCCTGCAGAATTATACGGGTATATGATAGTAATAATGCACGAAACACCGTTTCATTCATTATTACTATATATGTTTTACGATATGGTACTTCGGTGTTTTATATGCGTTTACATCGTTTTATGTAGTGTAGATAGAACAAGCTCATCGCAAAAGGAGAAAACACGTAGCCGAATCATTTTTTCCTAAATAAAATAAATAGATTTGCAGCATTTATGATGGCAAATGGGGGGCCTGCCGGTTGAATCTTTTCATAATTTTCAGGTATTTATCTAAGAAGTAATTCTGGTTGAATTGCTGAATATTTTTAAAATGTCTTATGAAAAACTCTGTTGGCATCAATTGGCTATAATATAAAGTTCCCAGTAACAGTTCCAGCTGATATTAACCAACGTGAAGTGAGGTCTAGCAGCAAGGATTCCATAGATTACTTGGTCGCAGCAATAACAACAACAGCAACAACAATGAGTCATTGGAAATTGAGGGCATTGAAGCGTCTGATTGATTCACTCCCGCCACAGTGTCGTCAGCTCAATCACATGTGTACTAATGAATCAGTGAACTGATTGAAGCCACCCAACATATCCATATGTTCATTCTCATTATTGAACTGACATAACCCGGATAACGATCTTCTAAACTTGCTCCCAAAGAAATATATACCTTGAAAATATTTATATTTTAATAATTTAAAGGCGATAATAAAATATCTTATTACGAAAAAAAAAGATTCTGCAATGATAAAGCCAAAGGGCAGCAGCAGCATCTTTTCAAGTTACAAGTTGCTGCTTTTTACATTTGTATCAGATAATACCCTTAAATAAACACAGTGCTTATAAGGTTAATTAGGCGTGGATGGAGGTTTCTGATGACCCTTCAGCTGACCCTACGCTGTGGTCAAGCGTGGAGCGCGGACAACCCACACACTAGTCACTCTTACGTCCGGCAGGGGGCAGGGCACGTATTCTGGTCAATCACCACCTAATATTTATGACGTCCACTGTCGCTGGAAAGGACTACACAAAAGTACATTTAGATGTCTCTACAGAAATTTGCTCCGCCCAAATTTGACAGCTCTGAGCGTTTTATCGTAAAATGTTAATAATCATGCCGATTTGAAATTTAGCTTTTTCCTCATTTAAACTTTTAATTGCAATTTATTAAATTAGAATTTTCACCCACTTGAAGTTGTGTTCCCCTGAAGCACAATTACTATCTCCATGCCTTAAGCGATCCACAGCTTCAAGTGCTTGAAAATTAATCAAATTTGACAAGAGGTCAACTATTTTCAAATCTTATGCTTTATGTCATGTTTTATCTATAACATGTTTAAAAGCTGGTTTGCAATGTGCTAATAAAAAATGAAAAAAAAAACGAATATAATCTGAACCGGCGGCGGAATTTCCTCAGCGATTCAAGAATCAAGTGACTCAAACATGCACTCATAACAATGGTCTCGGTGTTATAAGGTACTATGTACCACTCATTAGGGACAGGTAGGAGCTTTTAGCTCTAGCACTCTGATTGCAGAACTTGCGTAAATAATATCTGCTGTTATATCCGAAACATTAGGCGCGCATAATCTACAAACATAAGTGGGGTTTAGGAACTAAAATACCACGCCATTCCCGCGCTCACACATGTGCGTCCGCATTGACAGTATAGCAGTTACACTCAGGGTAACAATCAGATTAGTTATTACAACTGCACTTCTGACTATGATTCTGCTTATACAAAACACACAGCTAGCCTGCTGACACGAGACGTTCAACCAATGTTTGTAGAATATTGGTCCACTGTCTGCGACGCTGGCCCAACCTTCTACTAATATTTGTTCAGCGGTGAGCCAATATTAATGCAGCAGCGCTTAAATATTATTGTGGCCATTCGATTCATTTTAAGATGCCTTCAATTCAATTCAATTTATTTGGTGACAATATACAGATACATGCAATAAACAAGTCAAGTACAATTGTATTTGTATTATTTTCATCTCATGACAATAGGACACATGAGTTAACTATTGACATTCATACATTTATTTCAAACAGATCACTTGGGAAAATGAACGGAATGACCTCAATATGGCTAATATCTTTAGATGAAAATAAAATCATTTTCAGTTTTGAATACATTATGGAACACAATACACGTGGGAGTGTGCTGTCTTCCATATAGCTACATGCTTATATAGATTGCTGCCCACGTGTTGTGGTCTTCGCTATTGAAATGATTATATAACTAATACTGAGTCATGTGAAATGGTGTGTGATCACAAAACAATTGCACGCTACGATGCAGTTAACTGCAGGTATTCAAATAAACTAAACGTTCACAACCGTATGTTATGTATATTTTAACAGATTTCGATTTACTAAAATAGCAGCCTTTAAGAACAGATTAAAAACAAAACTTACCATTGTACCAACCATTTTCATTTCTTTATGCTTAAGATTTTGCTGCCCAAATGATTAAGATGTGTTCAGGCATTATAATTTCACTTGAGTGCTGAAAGGGTAAAATGTGTAATTTTGTTCAAATCGTGACCTTACAGCTGTAAATGAAGGTTTTTGTTGATGTGACATTGGACATGTTTCTATGTTATAGTTGTTGTATCTTCATGTAATAAGTGATCAGTCAACAGCACTGTGAAGAGCTCTACTGCATCACTCTCTGAACTAACAACATAATTTATTGGTCAAAGCCTCAAGTCAATTGATGAACTAGGCACAATTCGTGGAAATATGCCTGGTTAAAAATCTGGAGGCAAATTATGTTTATTTATGGCATACAGTGTTCTTATGGGTAGTTCGATATATTGAACCCAAAAATGTTGTATGCCAATCAATCAACAAGGCATTTTGTGGCTCAAGATAAAAAATCAGATTAAGAACAAGGATCAAATTTTGTGTCTAGCAGATGTACACCCGAGAAGTCTGTGTATTCAAATATATCAATTTTTACTGAAATTGAAGATCAATTAAACGGTCTGCGATCTGACAACTGTAATTTAGAATTCTGCCTTCTTGGTGACCTGAACGCCAGAACAGGCGTTATTAGTAATTTCTTAGACATGACAAATGACGAACAAGAAAATAATAACGGTGAAGAGTATATATCATTAGATAGCCTAAATTTTAAAAATATGAGAAGTAGTGTTGATAAATATGTAAATAATTATGGGAAAAGATTATTGGACTTACACAAGATATGTTTATTGTGAATGGTCGTGTGGGATCAGATAGGTAAAGCCACCTGTAAAAACGTTAGCGTGGTTGACTATGCTATTTGTACGCCAAATGTATTAACCTGCATTAATGATTTTTTTGTAAACGACTTCGACCCTATGCTATCTGATGTTCATTGTGCTGTATGTTTAACTTATGCTGTGAGAATATGGATAGGATTGTTAATAACCAAACCCACCCTGAAACACAATTGTCATCCCTTAAAAAGAATCAACTAAACCAGCATGGAAACCTAAAGCCACGACTCCACATACGCGTGATGCGTGAAGCCTGAAGCGTGATGCGTGCTCACCGAAATCATTGAAAATAGAAAGAACGACTCCACATGCGCATCACGCGTGATGCGTGATGCGTATTTGCTTAGGGCTCGCGTATTCACCGCTCTGGGAGCGGTCAACACGCATTACGCGTGCCTACCATGACGTCATTTTATGGATTCTCCCGTGCACCCCCTAATATCCTTGCATGTGATCCAGCGACAACCACGTGCTGACCCATTCGTAAATTACATAGCAAGTTCTTATTTGCTCTACTTTTTGGTGACAATTAAATTGTTATGCAACGCAATGTGATTGATGATACGTATCTGTAGAAGTTGGTCAATCTGGTTGAGGAACACCCAGCACTATATGACACTTCATTAAGGGGTTTTGTCAAGTTAAAAAAATCCGAGAAAAACTCGGAAGTGGGTGGGTGGCTCAAGCCCCAAATCAGATTGGATTTTTTTTGAAAATTTTGTGTTTTTTGTGTATTTTGTGTTGTTTTCATGTTTCCAATTGTTTCCAAAAAAATTTAAAAATTGGATAGGCGGATGGGTGGGTGGGGTCCGACCAATCCGAGTTTTTCTCGATTTTTTGGATTTTTTTTAACTTGACAAGACCCCTAAAGGAATATATAAAGACAACATCCGAATTGGAAGCATTTGGGACAATATTGATAGCAGATTGATAGCAGACGCTATTGATGTGGAAACGTTTATATTTAGATGGATAAGATGACATGTCTCTGTGTGTAAAAAAAGCCACAGGAGATCCGTACTGGGTGGCTCCTTCAGCAAAAAGAACTTTGACGCATCACGCATCACATTTTGACATACATGTGGAGTCGTGCAATACGCATCACGCATCACGCTTCACGCATCACGCATCACGCTTCACGCATCACGCGTCTGTGAAGTCGTAGCTTAATTGTGCTTCAGATTTTAAACACTTCCTTAATGAACTGGATATAAATAGTATATTGAGCGCACTACACAATCTAGGAAACGAGCCTCGCACACAAGGTGCAATCAACAACGTTGTTGACCAAATCAACTCACTATTCCGCGATGTGGCATATGAGAAAAAATGAAATGAATCAGGCTTTAGGCCACCTTTGTGCACATATAGGCTAAACTGGGCCAGGAGAACCTCCTGAGGATGGTGAGATGATTGAGATGACACTGTCCTCCAGACACAGGATTCGAAATTCGAGCCCTGGCGGTCTGAGGCCGAGCACGCTACCTCTCGGTCACGGAGGCTCCCCACAATACTAACTTTCACACGTGGATGGGGAAGAAACAATTTTGTTTCTTTCAAACCGCCGAGACCGGGAACCGAACCCCGGACTCTGGCGTGAAAGGCAGCGGTGCTAACCACTACCCTAGGGCCCCCGCCCGTGGCATATGAGTTTAACATGCTTCCACGAGAAGATAAATCTACCAAGCCTAATTAAACTAGAGGGCGACATTATCCTCATAAGGCATGGTATAAACAGGATTGTGAAATAAAACGAAGAGAATATATCAAGTTTAAAAATAGATACAGACAACTGAAAAATGTAAATAATTTTGATTTATTACGATAAGCGGGAAAAGTATATTATATATAAAAAGGAAAAAAACAAGGCATTTAGAAAAAATAAAGAAACCATTGTGCATAAAGTCAGACAACTCAAAACATCAAATGCTAGAGAATATTGGTCCATAATAAAAAGCAAAAAATCTAACAAAATACTTAGCAATATATCACTAGAAGTTCTGCAGGAACATTTCAAAAAATTGAACGAAGGCCCTTCTGATCAATCAGACACACCATTTAACCAGGACAATACAGACAGTCTGCTTAATGACCAAAGTGATAAGGAAATTAAATATTACTAAAAGTTGTGGTACGGACCAGATAATTAACGAATACCTAAAAAATTGTCCACCAAAATGTATTTTATTGTTTACAGAATTGTTTAATGTTATCCTCGACTCTGGTTTATTTCCAGAGCAGTGGAGTGTCGGCATCATAAAGCAGTTGTAAAAAATAGTGGTGATCGTGGTAGCCCAGATAATTACCGTGATATCACAATATTGAGCTGTCTGGGAACGCTGCTCTTGAATTTGTTGAATGATAGGCTCACACAGTTTGTGAATAAGAATGCCATTATTGGACCAGAGCAGATTGGATTTAGATCAGGTTTTTCTACAACTGATCACATGTTTTGCTTAAAAGCTCTGAGCGACATTATTTGAGCAGAAAGAAAAAACTATACTGTTGCTACATTGACTACAGCAAGCCATTCGACTCAGTAGCACCAACAGAAATGTGGCATAAAATGCTAAGTTGTAATATGTCCGGAAAACTCCTACGAGTGATATTTCAAATGTACCAATCAGCAAAATCTTGTGTGGCTTTAGACGAAGTGCTTTCTGATATTATTTAATGTATGACAGGAGTACGGCAGGGAGAAAATGTATCTCCCTTACTATTTTCTATATTTTTAAACGACTTAAGTACATTTCTTGAACCTGCTTCCAATGGTTTAAATTTTATAAAAAATATTTCAACCGATATAGACGATCGTCTATCATCAGTTTTAAAATTACATATTCTTTTATACGCCGACGATACTGTGTTACTTGCTGAAACACTGAACGACCTGCAGAGATGTATCAGTTTGATGGAAGACTATTGTTATAACTGGGGTTTAAAAATAAATACCTCCAAATCTAAGGTAACATTATTCCCGAGGTGAGGTTAGAAACCTACCAAATTTTTTTTTGAATAGGAATAAACTAGATATTGTATATAGCTATAAATACTTAGGTGTGCATTTTAATTATAACGGCAAATTTTATGTAGCAAAAAATGATCTATGTTGTAAAGGATCTCGTGCCATGTTTTCACTATTAAGGAAATGTAAACAGCTACAACTTCCTATTGACATACAGCTCCAACTGTTTGATGTTTTAGTGAAGCCAGTAGTGCTCTATGGTTGTGAAGTTTGGGCACACGAATGTACTGAGGTAGTAGAAAGTTACACTTAAGGTTTTGCAAATATATTTTCTCAAATCAGCATGTACAAATATGGTATACGGAGAATTGGGGATAACACATCTGCTACTCCATGCCCAAAGTAGGCTGATAATGTTCTGGTCAAATATTATTGAGCCAACGGGGCAAACTAAATTGTCAAATGTCATGTATCAATTACTTTTTAAATTACATAATGACGGTATATATGAGTCACAATGGATAAAAACAATGGATAAAAACTTGAAAGGTGTGGTTTCTCTGGTGTCTGGAGAAACCAGGCAATTACTTGCAGCCCTTAAAATTTCAAACAACAGATTCAGCAGCGACTGGCTGACCAGTTCTGTCAAAAATGGTCCGCTGATATATACCAAAGTAATAAATGCATTAATTATAGCATATTTAAGACGACATTGAAAATTGAAAACGATCTTATTGACCTACCGTTTAGCCAACGCCGTTTAATGACACGGTTTCGATGCAGACATAACAAGCTACCAATCGAAATTGGCTGTAGGTTGACAATAGATCGTAATTTAAGATTATGTAGTCTTTGTAAAAGAGATATAGGAGATGAATTTCATTACCTGTTTAAACGCTCACATCTCGATTCAAAGAGATTAATTTATATTAAACCGTTTGTACGATCACCCTCATGTTTTAAATTTGATAGTTTGATGAATACCACCAGCAAAACTATTACAACTAACCTATGCAAATTTGTAAAAATAGTATTAGGATGTTTTTCGTCATGTCATGTCGTCAAGTCATGTTATGTGGCATGGAGCTGTTTTTAAGCAATACGTAACCGGTTAAAAAATCATAATTATGTATTGTATAACTTGTATAATAGTGTAGATGTAAAACACCGATGTATAATAATATATCATTATAACATATTGTGTATCTATACAAATGATTTGTTTTATGCATGCCTACCTGGCTCATACCCATACATGTCTGTATTGTACAGATCCTATGTAATAAATTATGTCTTATGTCTTATGTTTTTTGTCTTATGCCAAGCATGAAAATGTCTCAAAATGTATCTAAATTAAGATATTCAAAATGGCTGCCCGGGTTTTTTAAAACGTAGACATGTACATATATATTTAAGTAAGCAAGATATAAGCACCAGCGAAATATCATCTTTGACATATTGTCGCATCTCTATTGAGTGACTACAAACCTAACAGTGGACTTCGGTCAAGTCAGAACGGATCACTCTTTCATCCGAGGCAACAAATCGCATGCAGTAATCCACGTTTCAATCAAGTTTCAGCTGACCAAAGTACTTAAATGGCTAAACGTAAATGAGTGTTGGCTTAGTATGTATAACCCGAAGACATTATGCTGTACTGCTTTCAAACCACCTTTCATTTAATGTAGACCCGCCCCCTTCCAAATGGTTGCGGTAGGAATCAACCACTTCAAGCTATTTTAATACCGAACTAGATGTTTCTTCCTTGAGTAATAGAATGCATGAGGAAGGGGACACCAGGTTAATGTCATTATTGCACTATTCGTACATGCTAACTTCATTACCACTTTTACATTCATACGATGCCACACACACACCTTTACATGAGACCTGGTAGAGCTGAAGCTCCAAGGTATTTCCAATTGTATGATATTCGCATATTGGTATCTGTTGAGCAGCGGAGGCTTTACTTGCTACAGAAAAGTGGTTTAATAAGCTTTGGCAAAGGTTCTCTCACTGAAACTACAGCTGTTTCAGCAGAAAAAAAATGTCTGTAAAATTATTGTATAATATGTCTGACATGTGACAAAGCCCGAGTTTAGCTTTTCTGTATAGGCCACAAACGTCCGATGAAGCTAATGAAGCTTAACACTATGCGTTATCATTATCAAGCAAGGGTCGGTCTGTTTTTCCCCAGTCACCAAAATGAGATGGGATGCATTATGGTACTCCCACAGGTGTTATCGACCATGAGACTTGTACTGATAACTTCGACCAAAACATGTAAACAATTCGTTTTCCGGTTGCGAATCATTTGCGTTTTACTGACGCATTTTAGTCTAAATATATTAATTATCAGTTAAACATGTGGGTAGTCGTACGATAAAATGCATATGGCACTGCTTTTTGGTCGATACATGCTGAGATCGGTACGCCGTCGCCAGATATCTGTCGACGCGTACCGATCTCAGCCTGTATCGACCAAAAAGCAGTGCTATATGCATATCTTATCGCTCCAGGCGATACTCCTCTGCAAAGCCAACAGGCACATAGTATCACGGCTATTTTCTTTGCTAACCATTCCCCAGTTTTGCAAGGAAATTATTTCATGTATTTGTACAAAAGGGTGTCTAAACCAGCGTTATAGTTGCAGAAACATTCAAATTGAGTGCATTGGTGGTATAACTGCAAAATAATTAGCAAGAATTGCCAAAACGTTCATGGTGAAAATGATTAAGTTGACATGTGCAAACAGACCTTACAAAATGTTACAGTCAAACTCTTGCAATCAAGTCAAAACTGTAGTCACATCTAGTCAATTTTAGACGTTAAATGGAAGGACTATGATAGAAACTGATTCTATAATCTGTTTTTTTTAGCATTGATAAACCTGTGAACTGCACAATACATATGTCTTGGTCAGTTTGTTCATACTTAAAACTGAATAACGAAGTGATTTGTCTACTGCATATGATAGATTGAATTCAGGCTTGTATTGTGTCGATAAAATCACGATTTTTGGCGGCGGCCATCTTGGAATTTTTCTATTTGTCAGAAATAATGACATATTTGTATGCTACCCATAGAGGCTTATGCTTAGCTAACTTTCATGTTTTTATTTAATAGATAGACTTTCACACTGTGGGTGCGGCCATTTTGGATTTATCTATTTTGTGACATTTTGAGGCATTCGCACGCTTGGCATATACAGCAAATTCGGGTTCTGTATATTGAACTACCCCTAAAACATCTGGCCTCCGGGGCTACACTTTCTTGAAAAATAACCTAGTCTATGAATTCCACTACGAAATGAACAAACATCTAACTAGCCGGTTGTGAAATGATCGTCTGTTTCCGGTTTTATTAGATGTAGGTTTGTAAGATATCATATGGTACATCATACAATATACGTCTGCTACTGATCACGTTGTCACGTCAGTTTTTATTTGACATCACAATGATATAACCATGATAACGCCAAATTGTTATGAATTGATAACTTAACATCAGACGTTCACTGTCCGTGTTTGACAATAGCCTGGTCACGACTACTGAACGAAAACAAAATCCTAACCTTATCACTTTGAACAGAAAGAAGTAGGCCTACCTATCAATAATATTATAATTATGTAAAAGTGAAGAGCGGGATATTTTATGTGAAATTAGAAGTATTTTTCAAATAAAAGAATGATTTTTTTGTAATACACAGCAGGGCTAGTTGTTAATTATGTATATCACTTTATACGTTTGACCTTGACTGTGCTATAGAATGTAGTCTGATGATCAGTGGTGGAGGTCACAGCCATATCATTATAACAGTCAGTCAGTCATTGACTGAACTTGTCAGGCAGCTGTACGGATGATACGGTGACCCAGCCCTGATACAATGTTGGACCAGCGTCGCAGACGGTGATCCAGCTTTACATCAACATTGGGTAAATGTGTCACGTTTGCTGGCATTTAAATCATGCACAGCCTGTTCCAATCGCTGCGGACGAGGGCCCTGCCAAAGACGTTGGGCTGATGTTGAATAAATGTTCTAGGTTTTGTGTTCACTGGGTGGTGCAGTGGTTAAAGCTGCTTGCTTGGAAAGTCAAAAATCCCGGGTTCGTTCCCCGCCCTGGCATTCCGGTTTCAAAGGAACAAATGTTTCTTTCCCGCTCGCTCGTAAAGATGCAATATTGTGAGGAGCCTCAGAAGTGTATATTCCTAAAGTAAATTTAACAATTCAAAATCATTCACATGGTTCTATAAAGAATGTGCTAAGCTATGAAGTAAAATAAATCGTTTAGAGAAAAGAGCAATAAATTATAATAACAAAGAACACTGGAACACTCGAAATAAAATGAAGACTAAGTTACGTAGAAAGCACAAACATTTCATCAACAAATTTGGTGAACAAAAGATTTGGTCATACATAAAATGCCGCAAAAAGTATAATGTCATTCCTGATTTGATGGATTTTAATTATATTACTGGTCAAACATGGCAGGATATTTGCTAATATGTTCAATTATTTGTTTTTTTTTCTTCAGCAAGATAAATATAAATAATAAATGTCCAGATGTCTAAAAATATAAACTAACGTGATCTGGTAATAATCTAATATTTTAACGCGGGGATCGACTTTAGAATCTAAATTTGATCCCTGCAGTGAAATATTTGTAATGACCATAGACCCAAAACATAGGTATTCAAATAAAGCGGTTTATATAAAAATATTTCGATATCAGGCCACTGAGTGTCATTACTCGGAAATATATTTTTACTTATATATGCTTGTTTCTTGTCGTCATGCTCTATTTTCTAAAAGGACAACTTATTGTATATGAGTGCACTACACCCCAATACCTCAGATTGAAAAAAATCACGATTATGTCCAGATACCGCAAATCAGGCCAAGCGTTTGATTCTTGATTAAACATGGAGTAATGAACTAAATAGTACAACAACCGTACTCTGTATTCACACACTCTGAAAGTCATCGTATTTCACTGCTTTCAACCCTTGAAGCTTCATCCCCCAGATTATTTTGAATTAAAGTACTCAAATAAAACGTAATTTTATCAGCGATATCCCATTACGTCTAATGAATGATCCCCGAGCGTAATGAATGCATTTACTTTTTGTAATCATGTAATGAATACATTTAATTTCGCATAAATACGCAATTGTCAGAGGAGAAAGATGTTACAAAGCTGTAAATGTACTCAACCCTTTCAGCTTCATAATCTGACGTATAATATATATACAAATCTACATCCAAACACGGAACACTCACTGAAATAATTAAAAATTGATAATGGCCGTAGATCCATAACATGGATATTCAAATGAAGCGGAAAGAGCTAACTGAAACGTTTATGATGATTTAAAAAACATTTTGTCTCCATGGTTAATGGTTAATATTTCAGCGTTATAAGGGTTAAAAACCTGATGATAGACGACAAGGCCCAATTTCTAAAGTTTCTGATGATCCAAAGTGCTGACAAAATCATATGACAAGTAGCAAATAACACCCGTTTATTTATGTTAACGTTTTGAAATGCTAAAACTGATTAAATGGTTAGTCATATTATTCTATTTTAATAAAGAGATAAGACGTATTGTTGAGACATGTACGGGCATGCTACCACACATTGACTAAACCAATTGAGATTCTAAATCACTGACCTTCATAAATTGTTCAATTATAGCTGATATTATTATCGTATTAGCTATTAAACCCTTAACCGCCAAGTTTAATAATTGAATTTTTTACTCACTTGAATTTGTGTATCGCTGACGCGATCCACAATTTCAAGTGAGTGAAAATTATTCAGATGTAACAATATGGAAGTAAAGTGTTCTCAAATCCTTAACATTTTTAAAAAGTGGTACTTTATGGGCTGATATAAAAATAAAAACCGAATATAATCGGGACTGGCGCTAAAAGGGTTAATACTCCGTCATCAGCGGTGCGGCCGATACGCTTAATTGACGGCCAGATATCTATGTTTGTGTTTTATGCAAAAGTAATAACTTTTTAACTCCGATAATTCCCGTCCATATGGTAATAGCAAGTAGCTTTTATAAAGATCAAAGGATTTATAATATCTTCAGAAACAGATTTTCTGCACAAATGATTTTGATCTACCATTAAGAATGCGATGACTGATAATTTGACCTGCACCACGGTTCACTGGATGGGATTTACGTTCATAACCCTGATTTTAAAACGTTTTCCACCAGTAAATTAAAAGACTTTGATCCAAATAGACTATCTTGATGTGTGCGTCAGTAAGAGCTGATAATTTAACCCCCTGGCATTCACGATAAAGTTAAAGAGATATTATATTACAGCGGTCTGCGTCAAGTAATAGAGAAAATCAGTTGAATGTTTTAATTGGCCCAAGTAGAAGACAACTACTGGGAGATGTGTGATTGTGAAATCAAAAGTGGATGATATTGACTTTTAACTATGTGTGTCTTCATTTCACCTGATTGAGAAATCACAAATATGTTTAATTTACACCCACTTAAAGTTGTGTCTCGCGGTAGCGAGACACAACTTTAAGTGTGTGATACAAGTGATACAACTTAGCGTTTAAAGGGTTGATGATGTTATAACAGGTTATACGCTTTTATCTTCACCACTATGTGATGACAGGTTATTGTAAGTGCATACATGATCTATTGACACTGTAAAACATAAAGTACATCATTTTAGGAGTTAAACTGCGGATTCGGAAAGTTTCTTTCGTCGCTTCTTATTATCTGTTTTAGCAATTTCAATTGAAGCTCTTTTTATTTTGGAGAACATAATTTCTATTCCTTTGAAAACGCAGCCATTGATGACTGATTATGTCACGCCATGCGAGTCACGCTTCATCACACAGGCTGTCACGTGATCAATCATCTGTCATGTGACATAACTTATTAACAACGTTAACCCTTGTGCTGCTAGGTCCGCGAATGTGCGGTCTAAGGCAAGTTAAACCAATCCAAATGCCTCAGAAGTTGGTACGTATTTATGTGTGCTATCTATTTGTATTTATGTATTGTGTAATTTTTTTTCACCAACATGATGTACAACATTGTATAGAATACTTTGAATTAAATTGGTAAAATATTAGAAGGAAATGCTCAATTAATCAATCAATTCATATGAAGGGAAGTTTACTTTCCATAAAAATAGATATTTTTCATCATTTAGAGCTGACAATTGCGCTAGCAATTCCAGCTTTAAATGAATGAAAACTAGTAAGGTAAACAATACAGCGGCTCAAGGCTTAAGTGAACCAGTGAACCGAAACAAATAACACCTTACAATTAGTTTGTAGGAAATATGATCAACACATTTTGAAGCACTTCAGTCAATATGTTTAATGCCCAGCAGACACATGACGTTGGTCTAATGCTGGGTCAATGTTGAGCCAGCGTCGTAAACGATGGACCAGCATGTACTGGGAAGGTTACATATCATATGATAATTTATTCATGTTAAGTGCACTCTTGAGGCGAATTGGCAAATACAATATCTATTAAAGCAAGAGAAGAATACTCCGTGGTTGAGTCTGGGCCCATAAGTACCGGGTTCGAATCCCGCTGTGGTCGATAGTCTTTTCTCCGTGAACACCTGTGCACTGAGCTTAGCTGTTGATGATGCTGTTGGACAACGGATAAATATTATAAACTGCAAAGTGGCATGTTAACGATTAACCATGTTAAATAAATAACTAATATGTCAAGTAGGATATGTAAGGTATGACATGTAAAATATGACATGACTGTAACGTATGACATGTAAAGTATAACCTACATGTGTACAAAGTATGATTTGCAATGTATAACACATGTAAAATATGACATGTAATGCATAACATGTAAATTAGGACATGTAAACGGTCAATACGATATTTTAACCTGTAATAAAATAAGACAAATTATGTATTACAAACTTGGTTTCATTTCAATCTTAGCAGCCTGCATTAATCGGTTTAATTGGGAAGGTTTTACATTAATTGGTTGCGATATCAGGTAATATTATGTCAGTAATGACAACATTTCAACCACCGATGCATGCACAGCCCCAAATGTGACTGATGTAAGTGGCCTCTCACATGAGGGGCCCCTAACATGTAGTGGTGTGTATTAATGTTTGTCTTGTTAAAATCCGTCCATTACCAATCTGTATTGAAAACAATTCTAATTTCCAATAATTGATTACACTAAAAACGTTCGCGGCACCTCTGTGGTAGATTTGAGATGTAAATGCATCAGAAATGTGTTTCAAAATAATTATAATATGTTAGATATGTAAAAAGTTCAATTTGTGTACAAACAGTCCCAACCTGAGCATACGACCAACTACGAGAAAAAGTATTTATTATTTTAATGTTTGCGACGTTAAAATAGAAAACAAAAGCGACCATTTTGAACAACTTTTTTAATTTTAAGACAAACAATTGCTACTCTTAATGTTATATTGACATCAAATGACGCCATTGTCATCTGATGATACTTTATGACAGTTTTCGTATTGATGGCTTAAATTGTCAAAAACAGTTGAGAGTATTTTAATTTGAGACAGAATCAGGGCGTGTGATATGAGAAGCAGATGTCTGGTCCGGATGCATCATGGCGAATATTATTGTGAAGTAGGCCATTCGTCCCCTTAGATATGAAAGGGTGTATCAGCCACTTTGCAAAGTGGCAGATACACCTTTTCATATCTAAGGGGGCGATATATATATATATATGTAGTAAAGGCTTATCAGCATGCGCGTCAGTTGTCTGGGACTGGTTACAGTGTCAATTATGTGAACAATATCATACATAAAAATAGTTGTGTTCACTTGTAACAGTTGCAATGTTTCAATGTTTACGTATGACCAATGAAAGATTAATATTGACAGCATTAAATACCTGGGTGTCACTCTGGCGAATACGCCGAGTGTACATGTAAATGATAGAATTGCCGCCTGTAGGAGAGCTTACTATACGCCATGCAAGGCGCTGGATTTTGTAATGTGACAACGAACGCAAACATGCTAGGTTACCTATGGGAGTCTGTATGGTTCTAGTTCTGTTCACATAAACAAAGATTCAATGTTGAAAATGGAAAAATTACAAGGTAAATTGCTATTAACAAGCATAGGTGTTCATAACTTCTGCAAAAGTTCTCCTATATTACAAGCTCTCGACATTTGTAAAATAGAGTCTATTATATAGATAGAAATTCTCTAGAGCTGACCCAATTGAAGCTCTCTAGCTCGTCAAGAGGTAGGCCATTTTATATTCATTTAATGAAACAGCATGCTTCAGGTAAAATGTTCGGTCACAGAGACCTAAATTCTAGGGTCAAGCTGACATGTAAAAAGTACGGCATATCCTTCTTGAAATATATTTTTGATGACTCCTATTCGCGAGTCGTCATAAATAATTTTTATGAAATGATGTGCCGTACAAGATGCTCTTACTCATAGTGTACGTCTACTTTTAGGAATTAACAATCCGCAAAACAGAATACTTCTAAACTCAATGCTACGTGCCTTTTAATATTTACAAATATAATGTTGTATTTACTGTAATTTTGTATGCTTACTTCTTTTGAAGGCAAATAAATGAATGAATGAATAAATGAATAAATGAATAAATGAATAAATGAATAAATGAATAAATGAATGAATGAATGAATGAATGAATGAATGAATGAATGAATGAGTGAATGAATGAGTGAATGAATGAATGAATGAATGAATAAATAAATGAATGAATGAATGAATGAATGAATGAATGAATGAATGAATGAATGAATGAATGAATGAATGAATGAATGAATGAATGAATGAATGATTGAACGAACTAACGAACGAACGAACGAACGAACGAACGAACGAACGAACGAACGAATGAATGAATGAATGAATGAATGAATGAATGAATGAATGAATGAATGAATGAATGAATGAATGAATGAATGAATGAATGAATGAATGAATGAATGAATGAATGAATGAATGAAGTTAAAACCTCTTTGATAATACTGACTTCAAAAATAAAAGATTTGGGAGATATCCACGTGGTTATATAACATTAAAACGTTTCTGATTTCTATTCACAATGTGTCGCTTAAGATGACTTATGACACTATCGTCATATCATTAATACGATCATCTGAAAAAATGGCACGTATTTTCACAATGTGGCATAATACCCCTTTTATTGATTCTTTTTTAGTCCGTAACAATCATTGGAAAACAGCAAGGATGAAAGAATCTGGCTGATTTATTCTCTAGTGAAAAATCAAATGGTAAGCAGACAAGACGTCTACTTTAAATCATATAGTTCACGGGTCCAGTCTGTCCGGTACTCAGCCTGATCTCAAGCACTGTGGTCATCACTCGACACAGCGCATGATCGAGGTTAAACCGCGATAACTATGTGTGTATATGTCTCAAAGGTAAATATAAAAAAGTGATAAATAAAATCCCGTTATATATGTGCTGAAAATATCATTAACTACACTTGATAATTGTGAAATTATTTCGCTACTTGTGAAGGATAAAGAATTCAGTGATAAATTCAGACTTGAAAGGTTCAGTATCCATGATGAAGCTTACGTGCAGCACCAAGACAAGAGCTGCCATCGCATTGTTTGACTGTAAAAGCATGGCATTTCCAGAATAACAGATATCAGTAACTTAACATGAAGTCAGTCGTTAGGATGCCTCCATTCATCATTCATTTAAATCCGGAATTGATACCAGCTTCAAAATGACGACGAAAAATATTTATATTTTTGAAAGTGTCTTCAAAATCGAATTATTTTATTAAGTCAATACATGTTTAAAAGCACTTGACAAAGTATCAAATACAACTTTTTAATACTAAGGTAATTATATAGGCATCTAGTAGGCCAAAGGTTGACTGTGGTGAATGTAGGAAGCGCTCCTTTGTTTACAGCGGTCAATACATCCTTCCCCTGTTAGGTTAGCTCGTTGCATAATTCAAGTAGTCATTGTCAACAGTCCGGAAGGAAACAATCAAGGACAGCGAGTGACAATCTGCCTCCAACACTATTGTCACTTCGGACCTTGACATCGTGTTCTTTTAATGATGAGACCCGATGTTGGTGGCTGATGATTAGTAAACAACACGGAGGTCTACAGCCACACTTGTTATGCTCTGAAAATTAGTTGAAAATTAGGTGAATGGTATACCCGAGTAGCGTATTCTCAGTCTTTTCAACCACACCATCAGAATTACAAGTGGAAATTAGCTAATTTCTCCACATGCTAATACACGACAGCGAATTCGCGAGGGGGCATTGTAGACCTACACTACTTGGAACAGATCCCTTTCGCCAAGATATTCATAGTTAGACATTCGCGGTCTTCGCCAGGCGATGATAAACAGAAACCTGAACAATGCTAGTATTTTCTCACACAATACAGTTAGAAAGGTGAGGCAACTACATTGATCGTTATTTGATCGAAAGCTCAATGCAAAAAACGCCTGATACATAATGAAAACCATTGCGCAGAGTGTGCGAAAAAAACAAGATCTACTTGACACTGTCTGTAGAGAGCTGAGGACCGTAAGCAGATATCATTCATAATCGAGCTCTGATACGGACACTGAAGTATTTATTATTTCACACGGACGAGGACAATATTATTATGGTTCCTGTTCTACTATTTGTGTTGTTAATTTGCAAACGTGTTTCTTGCTTATCAGACTTTGCCACTGGATCAGTACTTGTGAAGGACAGCTACCCTCCATGTAGAGAGATCAATTTACACGCTGAGTCTCGAGTGTGTGAAATACAGAGCAGCGAAGACGAGGAGATTATCCTGAGATTTGGCTTATCAGGATGTTATGGGTCCACATTGTCCTGCCCAGAAGGTGACATCAAGACGTGCATGCCTCAACTGACAATCAACAATCTACATTACCAGTGTTTATGTCACATAACTTCAAAGCAGACTCTGGTGGACACTGATGCTTATTGGACCGAATGGGTGCGTCTGACTCAACATTTCCGTGGATTTGTTTATAAAAGAGAGTTACTGGCTAACAGTGGAGCAGACATTGTGACTGTGGAATACAGTATGGCAGTTGACACCCCTCAGTATATAGTCTCTGCTTACAGCTTGTCAGACAGTGTATTCAGTGCTTCATCTCAGTTAGGAGAGGAAAGATCTTATGGCCCATTTAAAGCCCGTCTGGATAATTACATAGGACCAGAATGTTGCTGGGCGGCTGCTCCTGATGATCCAGAGACTCCATGGCTTCAGATCAGTTTACCCAGTCAGTATACAGTAATTGGGGTCCACATCAGACAAAGATGTAGAACATATCCATTAGAGTACCCTACTGTAGTGAGTGTGAGCAGGTCTGACGGAGATGGTCAGTGGCAGGAGGTGTTGATCCAGGAGAACATAGCCTCACGTTACAGCTCTTATGACAGTAAAGCTAAAGGGGTCGCCAATGTCTGGTTCTCTCAGAAATATACCACACTATACTGGAAAATATATATTATTCAATATAAGGAAATGGCTGCTATGAAATGTGATCTGATTGGATATTCAAATTGATAACATTGTGTTATTTTATTTAGCTTAAATATCACAAGCAGGCCAAGTTAGGCAAAATAAAGATCCAGCGTACATACATAGGCCTACAACAGACATATATATGCCAATGGCATAGTTAAAAGTAATTACTTAGTTGCCATCATAATGCTCACATTCATTATGTGAACATTGTGATCATTGTCATCATTATTATATATGTGGTAGATAATCCGGACAAAAAACATTTAAATGGTAGTTATTTTATTTTTCAGCGAAATGAGTGAATATCAAACAAGATTTTCATGTATCCCTGTGTATGTACCGGACGTTATAAGAGACACACGTGATAACCAATATCAAACTATCATGTTCATTGTATATGTTTTTTATTATGACTACTATATCATGTATATAGTCACTTAATGTCAGTATCACCAATTTGTAAATACATATATATCCCAGTCGATGTCTTGTGATCATATATTAACTGACAGTCGTATTTTTCTACACATTTTTGACGAAGCATATAAACCTCATAACACTATTTATATCAGGGTAGTGGATAGTGATATACTAGTAGTCGTTGTTAGTCGTTTGAGATTGACTGAATGGTGGGTCGGTTTCGGTTCTGACAAGACTTTACAGCCAATCCCTGCCCACGACATTTTAGAAAATATTGGTCTTCAATGGTGCATCTCATTTCCTCTACTCTTTTCTGGCTGGTTGCGATACTAGTTACTCTATATCCGGATATTGTCAAGATAACTTGATGGCCTGCATGGGAGTGCCTACCCTGAAATAACAGACACTTTTGTAGCGCTCACCAAAGATTTTCTTCAGTTATCCTGGACTCTCTCCATTCACAAAGAACGACTGGAGCGGTGCATGACGGTCCGTTACAGCAAAAGTTGTTTACTCACGTGCGCTAATAGCCCAACACCAGAAGGGTTTTGGTGCCGATGCTTGGTATCTGATCATGACAAGTGTGACTAAGTTTCTTAGAATGAGATTAAACGAATAATGATATTAATTACATCGGAATGATTACGATATTACCAAATATATGATATTTATACAAAATGGTAGACCCCATACGAGATTAGCAACAATAGCCATGATAGTTAACTGGAGTAGGCAGTTAACTATTTTTTTATAGGCCTACATGTTAATAATATAATTCAGGTTATTAACACTATAGAGCATACGAGACTGTGTGTAAAGACAATAACAAGAGCTATTATTAACTTTAAAAAGTTTTAAAAATCTATTTGGTTATTGTTTGCGATCATGTCTAGCGTGTGTGCGATATATAGACCTACATGTCTGTGAGATTGTAGGCCTAATATAATTATGGTTGTGTGAGACCAAATATATACAAAGAAGGCCTAGACCTATTATTAGTCTATAATGATATTTTATAAATATAGGCATAATGCATGTTGGCAATGCATCATTTGCAATTGACCCCAACCCTTTAACCGCTAAAGTATTCAATCTGAATTATCACCCACTTGAAGTTGTGTCTCGCTGACGTGATTCACAACTTCAAGTGAGTGAAAATTATTCAGTTTTGACAAAATGGAGGTCAACTGCTTTCAAATATTGCTGATTGATGTCACATTTTATCTTTAAATGTTTAAAAGGTGGTACTCATTGTGTTAATAAAAAATGAAAACCTGAATATATGCGGCACCGGCGGTTAAGGGGTTAAAGGTCTAGCCACGACAATAGTCGTTTTATATTTGTTTTATTAGCCGATAAAATCATTTTTATTGAGATATGAAATGAGTGTTTATATTAACATCAAGATTTGGAAATGTTTGGTAATTTTAAACCACTTGAGCTCATAGGAATATTAGAAATATATATAGTATTTACCTCCATTCATAATTATATACACGGTGACACGCGCTAGCTCATGGTTGTCATAGCCACTCCTGCATTCTACAAAATAAAAATAATGTCATTCATACATGATACAAAATTTTATAGTGTTTTGTTTAGAAAAAAATATTTTTATTGAGCTCCAGTAGCTATGGTAACAGTTGATTAATATGACGTCATATAATTAATTCCACCTGTCATGCCCTTCACTTGCAAAAGTATTGGTTATTTCACATCTGCAGCCATAGTCTTCAGTCAGTGTCATTTCAAAGTGATAGGGGCCTACCCAGTTTACAATAACAGACCAGATCTATTATAATTATTTAATCTCCAGCTAAGCCTAAGTCCAAGTGTGACGTCCAAAACTGATTTAGTAAGTATACAGGTATAAGCAATGGGACCCAATGCCAGATAATAGTCATGACCACACTCCCCACACTGTCACTGGCCACAGGCACAGCCATGACAGCATGACATTGTCAATGACAGCGTAGACAGACTGTCTGCACTACATTTTTTTGTAGATCTATTTATCGTCCCCTCAGTTCAATAACCTGCCCATGGCTATCATCATTGCAAAAGGTCAATTTAAGAACCGGCCAAGTTGGATAGGTTCGTTTTTAGATCACGTTTTGTACGATCATACCAATTATGTTGCAAGTGTTAAGAACCAGCCCAGTTGGAGAGGCCCGTTAAGAACCGGCCCAGTTGGATAGGCACGTTGTTACGAACCAGCCCAATTGGTTGCTAAGAACCAGCCCAGCTCGATCGACACGTTGTTAAGAACCGACCCAGTTGGATACGCACGTTTTTAGCAAACTGTGCAGTTAACTGCTTCATATAAAGTTAACCATCAGTTAAAAACATGTCCAATAGCCCGAGCCTTCTCTATCCGTTTATGAACAGTTCAGTTTGATTTGATATAACACTGTCGAAGTCTTTCGTTTCCTTATAAGTTATTGTTGACAATCAGACACACTTCAGTAAATAAGATACTGAACGCATTTGAATGTCTATTGAATTGAAGCATGCTTTCTGTCTGAATATACTGTTTGGGCAGGTTATTGAATTGAGGGGAAGTTATATTGTCGTCGTAATGTCGATATCTGAATCACTGTCATTCAAAACCATGAGTCTATATGATAATATGGATACAATCATGATAACGTTAAACCCTAAAGGTCCCAAGGCAGTGCGAGTGTATATGGATAAAGGTCCCGAGAGAGTGCGAGTGTGGAGAGTATGGCACTGGTTCAGTTCACCAGGCCGAGTCCGCAGGACGAGACCCGGTGGTCGGGTGGACTGAACCAGTGGCAGTGCCATAATCTCCACACTAGGCTAGGCCTAGCACTTAACGAGCGACCTTTATGCATTTTCTCACATGATAAATACAAAAACTAGACTAGGCCTATATAGACTATACTCGCCGTCAAATTAAAAATGATCAACCAGGATCGCATAATTTTCGGCGATTTCTCCGTCAATTTTGAACCGATTTCCTTGCAATTTTGCAGAGGGCATTTTCTATTAAAATCCTAACAGGGGTAAAAATTTCGCAAAATAATATTTGATATTTCAAAAGTTAGACCATTTGCCATCTAATAAAATTTTAAAATTAGTTTAATGGGGTTAAAGGGGAACGTCGTAATTTCAATTCATTACATGTCAAATGGTCTAACTTTTGAAATACGCTATATAATTTTACGAAATTTTTAGGGCTGTTAGGATTTGAATAGAAAATGGCCTTTGCAAAATTTTAAGACAATCGGTTCAGATTTGACGGAGAAATCGCCGAAAATCATGCGATCCCGGTTAATTTGACGGCAGCTTTTTTTTTTTTTTTTATAGATATATACTCGCCGTCAAATTAAATTGATCAACCGTCAATTTTGAACCGATTTCCTTGAAATTTTGCAGAGGCCATTTTCTATACAAATCCCAACACTAATACTAACAGGGGTTTAAAATTCGCAAAATTATATGTAATATCTCAAAAGTTAGACCATTTGCCATGTAATAAAAATTAAAGAATTATAGTCGCCGTGAAATTAAAAATGATCAACCAGGATCGCATGATTTTAGGCGATTGCTCCGTCAATTTTGAACCGTTTTCCTGGAAATTTTGCAAAGGCCATTTTCTATTAAAATCCTAACAGGGGTGAAAAAAATTCGCAAAATTATATGTAATATTTCAAAAGTTAGACCATTTGCCATGATGGGGTTATAGAGGGACGTCGTAATTTCAATTTACTACATGTCAAATGGTCTAGCTTTTGAAATACGCTATAAGTTAATCCCTATATAATTTTACGAAATTTTCAGAGCTGTAAGGATTTAAATAGAAACTGGCCTTTGCAAAATTTGAAGGAAATCGGTTTAGAATTGACGGAGAAATCGCCGAAAATCATGCGATCCTGGTTAATTTGACGGCGAGTATAGTTTAATGGGTTTATAGAGGGACGTCGTAATTTCAATTTACTAAGCTACATGTCAAATGCCGGTCTAACTTTTGAACTACGCTATATATTTTTTCAAAATTTACAGGGCTGTTAGGATTTGAATAGAAAATGGCCTTTGCAATATTTGAAGAAAATCTGCTTAGAATTGACGGAGAAATCGCCGACAATGATACAATCCTGGTTAATTTGACGGCGAGTCATCTATAAACCTAAAACTAATTAGTAACATCAGGATTTATTTGACAATTGAAAGTTCCACCAGCGCCACCGCATCACTGACATGACTGACCGATGTTGATAGGAATGACCTGACATATTCCTACGCTGAGACACAGGTGCTGTGACGTTTCAACATTCTGTAACGTTAGCGTTGTCGGGTAAATTCGGACACCGTGACCTAAGCAAATACTGCTTAATATAAACCAATCTATGCTCATCAATTAGCATTTCAGGTCGATGTGTGATGAACGTGGTTTGTGGGTGTACAAGAATTTATTTTCTAGAGCGAAACTTTGACCTATCTGCATATTGGGACCGGAAATTACTATTGATGTTGTTTCTGGTCATTCGGACGCATCTCGGGTCATTCGGACACTTTTGTCATAAGGTCTTCATTATAAGGTCTTCTATGTTCACATTATCAGAAGATTGAGATTCAACACGTAACGTTTATTAACAATGGTATATATATTATCAGCGTTCAAAATAAGGCCCTTCCGGTTGTCCGAGACAACCAAAATTTATGGCGGACAATCAATAGTTACCATGAGGTTGTCCGCTCGGACAATCAATTTTTCTGAAGGATATTTTCACATTACATTTTTATTCGAAGCCATTTAATGATTTATAAGTCAAGTGACTGTCAGGGTTGGCAATTTTGATTACAGTGGTGAGCTTCCACTTGTTGGGTAACTTATGTTTTCAGAAAGTTGTGAGAACAGGCTGGGTCGTAGCTATATATTACTTGCGGACAATCTGAAATTTCAGCGGACAACTTGAAAATCTGACCCTATTGTCCAATGGACAACCTTATTTTTAACCCTTGTTTCGAATGCTGATTATGTATAAGTATGAATGTATATATATATATCCGATGTATATTTTTATGTGGTGTGAATGTGTAAAATATGACTAGGTCTATGTGCTAGGACAGGTAGCTATAGCTAGATTCACATTAAATTCATCAACCAGCAACATTTTTTATTTATTTACTAAATGTCGAATGGGCTAACTTCTAAAATTTTTATTCAAACTTCGCGAAATTTTCAGAGTAGTTACGACATGAATGGAAAATAGTGTGTGTAAACTTTCATGAAAATTGGTTGAAAATTGACTGAGAAATCGGTGAAAATCCGACTAGTTTATAGTTCATTATAATTTATCACTCCCATCTTCTTCATTCTGTTTGTCTGGCCTATTTAGCCTATCTGTGGATAAAAGTGTCTTACACCATTGCCAACCGTTTGTATATATATTTATTCTTCTAACATTATCGTCTTTTTTGTAATCACTAGAATAACTTTTATAAAAATACTATTATAGAAATATGAATTCCCACCGTAAACTCGAAACGTCCGAAAGATACTCCCGGATGTCCGAATGACTCGGATGTATCGTCTGCACTCAAAAATCAACCACAACAAGTGAAGTCAATATGGCGGCAATGAGCGTTGAAGAAATCTCCCCCCCCCCCCCCCAAATCATTTTCTATTGTTTTGTTACAGAAAAACGATTTTATGTACGAAAATACTTGTCTCACATACATCTCTAAATACATATCTGACTGATTACATAAATAAATCCTACACAAGTATCAGATATAAATTGAAGAAAAAAAACGCAGAGTCCATCTAACGTCGAGTTAATCACCAGAGAGTGCTTATGATTCTATATTGGGATACCGTTGCGAAGTTACATGAGAGATAACTGAGAGTGTCCGAATACTGCCTCTGTCCGAATTTATCCGACAACGCTTATCTGTAGCTGTATATTACGTGACAGTACGCACTATTGTGCTATCGCGCCACGAGAGTAACTTAGCAAGGCCTGTTATCATTCATAATATAATTCATAGCCTTATGTGCATGCCAAGTAGGTCTACTCCACATTGTGGATTTTCTGGGGTCCCGCCGGATGGGAACTGCGCCTACGTCCATTGAGGTTATTTTACGCCCAACTCAAAGTCATTCAGACGAGCCATCTGATTTACGTGGTTCTCTGAGCCCCACGACACGACATCGCTGCAGGACAGGAATGAGACAACGCCGTATTCCGTACATTGGTCAGTGATGCGGCGGCGCTAGTGGAACTTTCAATTTCCAAATAAATCCTGATTTTTAAATTGTTTTAGGTTTATATAATTCATTTTTGTGTAGTTATCGTGAGAGAAAATGCACTCGTATCGTGCTAGTGTGGAGATTATGTTCAGTCCACCATGCCTCGTCCTGCGTACTCGGCCTGGTGAACTGAACCAGTGCCATAATCTCCACACTCACACTCTCTCGAGACCTTTATCCATATATACTCGCAATTTTGGATATGTGATCCCTCCATTCCAGGTTCTCACTGATGCTGACTCCCATGTAGGGTGAATTTGATACTTTTCCGAGTTTGACCCCTTTGAGCTGATAGTCTGAAGCTATCTCTTTAGCCCGGGGTCTCTTCACTCGAAAGGACAGAACATTTGGATGGGTAGGATTTTATCCCCCAAATATCTGCCCAGCGCTCCAATTTTGCTAGGTCCTCCTGCAGTTTTTATTGATCGTCCTTAAATTTTATGGGCCGATAAAAGAGGCAGTAGTCAGCAAATAGTCGAACATCAGATGAGACCGAAGTCGAGGATGGGACGTTATTATTGTAGCATAGAAATGAAATCGGGACAAGTACTGTACCCTGTGGTACACCAGAACCTACATGAGCAGTATCCAAAAAGCTACCATCTACTACTACTTTTTGTGTCCGATCGGTGAGGACATTTTGAATCCAAAGTAGTGCAGGTCCCCTAATTCCGTAGTGATCAGGTTTGTGTAGTAAACGTTGGTGGGGAAGTACATCGAAAGCTTTACTAAAATCTAACACAATTAAATCGGTTTGAATTTTGTCCTCGTAATTTTGTACCAGATCTTCAGTGTCACTGATCATTAGTAACTGGCTTTCGCAAGAGTGCTCGCACTGAAAACGTGCTGCACAGGATTTAAAGTTTTGTTTTTAGTAAAGTGGGTCATGATATGTTCTTGCACATAATGTGTTCGAGCAATTTAGCACAAACACATGTCAAAGAGATCGGCCTGTAGTTGGAAGCAGTATGCCGATCTCCCTTTTTGAAAAGTATACTTGTGTACAACTACAAGTCCGGATAATCCCGCACTCGCACTGTATGCCACGCGCTAGACCTATCACATCTGTATTAATTTATGTAACATAGTCTAGACTCTATATGATATGGGCTGAGGCAATAATAGGCGTTTTTGACATATTAAGTTTAATATTTCAATTCTGTGTGGCCCCAGTATTTTTTGACCATCATACATCTATACTGAGCCTTACTCAACATATAGGCCTACAGTACCCCCCTCAAAATTAAATTTAAATGGAAACCTTCACCCACACATCGAAATAGATCTAGATCTTTAACAGCAGTTTGTGAAAACTGAAAATACCCCTTTTATCATATTGTGTTAAAAAACACAAAAGCAATAAATTCTCTGTTATTCTTGAAAAAATGGAAAGAAATTAAATTAATTGAAAATATATGTAGAAAAAAAATTAATAGTTGACAAAAACTGTTTAATCTTCACACTTGAGTATTTTTTTATCAATATAGCACATCCTTGGCAAATCGCCCATCATACCAGCATAATGTTGTGTTTGCTGCAATTATGAGCAGGGCTGCTGCAACTTTAGAGATAATACTAGACTACCCAAGAAAAAAAAAAAATTTGCACAATTTTTTTCCAAGTTTAATCATCTATATACTCCAGGCGATACAAATGTAAAATTTGGGACAATTTAACGTAAAAATAAATTTATTACCAATCAAATGGCGCAAAATGGCCCTTTAGATGTTTTTTGTGTTTTTAAGCTCAACAAAAAATCATTACTAAAAAGTAACAGTTTACCTAAATAGTGTTTTATTTTTTAGATTATCAATTATTATTTTTTTTTTTTATTCAAATCAACCCGAAACATATAGACCTACATGAACATTATTTTTTTCTTAAATATTAATTATACCCTGGGTCATACTTTTTCATTTATCTACCCATAAAAAAAAATGTATATTAAAATTATTTTGGGTGAGCTAGAAGCATTTAGGTGTTAACCCGCCCATAATACCCTCCATCATACAGTCTGTTTCACCAGATCCTGGGAGTTGACTTTTTTCAATTTACTCAGGTGCCATTCAATTTTTTTGTGTGAATTTTTTGGGGGGTTATTTTTTCACCTTCCTCCAACATCGCTGAGCATTTTGTGGAATTTTGCTGTATATTTTGTAAGTTTAACCATTTGACATGTAATACAATTATTGTCTCACGGTAATGGTGAAATGAGAGCTGTAATTTTGAAAAAAAAATATTACATGCCAAATGGTCTAACTTCAACAACAAGGGAAGTTGGGGGAAGATAAAAAAATGATCCTATAAAAAAAGCTACTCCCAGGATCTGGTGAAACATACTGTAGACGTGTAGTTCGTTACTGCCTCTAGACCCTATGACGATTTTTCCACAAGCTTAATTGTATTTTCCCACACAAGATGTAAAATAAATATTGTAATTAAAATAGTTTAGTGGAGTTTCAAAATGTATTGTTTATTTAAACGTCACAGCACCTGTGTCTCAGCGTAGGAATATATCAGGTGATTCCTGTCAGTGTCAACATTTGTCAGTGAAGCGGCGGCGCTTAAATAAATCCTCATGTTTTTAAATAGTTTTAGGTCTATATGATATTTCTTAATAATATTTATCGTGCGAGAAAATGCATAGGCCTTAAGGTCAGTCGTATCGTGCTATAATACATTTTCGATGTCCTGCGGACTCGGCCTGCTGAACTGAATCAGTGCCATAATCTCCATTCTCGCACTCTGGCAGTGATTGGCCTGCTTGTGTACAAGTCCGGATAATCCCGCACTCACACTCTATGCCACGCCCTGGCATATAACACCTGTAATAATTTATGTAACATATATCCAAAACAAAGTAGTTCGCTACTGCCGCTATGATGATTTTTCCAGAAGCTTTATTGTATTTGCCCACAAAAGATGTAAAATAAATATTGTAATTCAAATATTTTAGTGGAGTTTCAAAATGTACTGTTTATTTTAACGTCACAACACCTGTGTCTCAGCGTATGAATATGTCAGATGATTCCTGTCAACAATTCTCAGTGATGCAGCGGCACTGGTGGAACTTTCAATTTCCAAATAAATCCTGATGTTTTTAAATAGGTATAGGTCTACATAATTCTTTTTTTTTCATTTATCGTGCGAGAAAATGCCTAAAGGTCACTCGTATCGTGCACTGGTTCGGTCCACCAGGCCTCGTCCGCTGGTGAACTGAACCAGTGCCACGATCTCCACACTCGCACTCTCTCGGGACCTTTATTCCTAATATTCTCTCTGACAGTGTTTGGCCTACTTGTGTACAAGTCAGGATAATATCGCATTTGTCTAGCACTGTATTCTGTATGCCATGCGCTGGACCTACTTGTGTACAAGTCAGGATAATATCGCACTTGTCTAGCACTGTATTCTGTATGCCATGCGCTGGACCTACTTGTGTACAAGTCAGGATAATATCGCACTTGTCTAGCACTGTATTCTGTATGCCATGCGCAGGACCTACTTGTGTACAAGTCAGGATAATATCGCACTTGTCTAGCACTGTATTCTGTATGCCATGCGCTGGACCTACTTGTGTACAAGTCAGGATAATATTGCACTTGTCTAGCACTGTATTCTGTATGCCATGCGCTGGACCTACTTGTGTACAAGTCAGGATAATATCGCACTTGTCTAGCACTGTATTCTGTATGCCATGCGCTGGACCTACTTGTGTACAAGTCAGGATAATATCGCATTTGTCTAGCACTGTATTCTGTATGCCATGCGCTGGACCTACTTGTGTACAAGTCAGGATAATATTGCACTTGTCTAGCACTGTATTCTGTATGCCATGCGCTGGACCTACTTGTGTACAAGTCAGGATAATATTGCACTTGTCTAGCACTGTATTCTGTATGCCATGCGCTGGACCTATCACATCTGTAGCAATTTATGTAACATATATCCAAAACAAAGTATAGTTCGCTACTGCCACTATCTATGATGATTTTTTTCCAGAAGTTCAATTTATGTAATTGTATTTGCCCACAATAGATGTAAAATAAATATTGTAGTTAAAATATTTTAGTGAAGTAAATGTACTGTTTATTTTAACGATCAAAGATGTGATCATGTCCTGAACTGATTAAGTCTCCACCCACTTATTATTCAACAATTGGACGACGTAAACGATGTGCATATTCATCCGATCCTCGCATTTTGATCTGAATTACGGATTATCCCGGTTAAGTTCGGGACTTGTCTAATTTGTATATCCACTGAGATGCTCGCCCGGCCCTTACATAGAAACTAAACATTACAAAAATCACTGTAACTGCATGCTTAAAAAGTGATCAGTTATACCCAAAGTCACATTAAAAGTGATCAACCAGGATCGCATGTTTCGCGCTGATTTATCAGTCAAAATTGGGCTTTGCAAAATTATAATTTATGATATTTATTTTATAATATTTATAATAGACTTATTTTAGCTTTTTTGAGATATGTTACTTTGTAGTTTATCTCACCAACATTCACTTTTTATGTTCACATAGCATCATGTTGCTGATGCTGCCAATTGCTCTACTTGTTCTGGAAGTTCCGAAAATGTTGAAGCGACTCTTCTACGGCGAAGACCATACTCGTAAGTAATCTAAGTACATTAAGTAGGTTTAGACTCTATACGTTTATGTCTGAATATCTAATAATATTCAACGAAAATGCATTCTGAGATTATTATTCATCCACACATTTAGATGTATTAGGATTTAGTCAATTCGACAGTTTCTCTATAAGTAGAAGTAAACTATGTACCTCGAAACTTCTTTTTTCAATTTTAGAGCTACACGTAGACTACATATTGTTTCAAAATAAAAGATTATATCGCGCCCACTTCAAGTCATCTGACTATTATTATTTTGGATAATTATTTATCAATTCATGGTTTTATTGCAAGAAATTTTCTTTTTTAGAAGATCCAACCTGGCCCCAAGCAAACCAACAGGAAGAATATTAAAGTGAGTCAAATTAATTATATTTAGCGACAGTGTTCACATAATTATTACACGTATGTTAGGATATTGTAACTTGTACTGACCAAAGTTCAGTGCTCGATTTTGTGACAACAATTATACCGGCACAATGCCACTAACCAAACAAATCATGCGCTATAATTTTAAATGTGGTGGAAAAGGGTGCCACCAGATTTAAAATTATAGCGCTTGATTTTTTTTTATTCGTTTGGTTGAAACATACATAATTATACAAAATTATAGGACTGACTGTGGACTAGTCACTAGTGTAACAAAACTTCTTTATGAGCGCTCAGGGCACAGAGCGTTTGAGTAACTTTCGCAGCGCAGTGTATCCGGAATATCATCAGATAGTGCAAGAGCATTAGTGAAAAAAAACACAGTTATCGCATATTTTCGTTTTTTTTAAGAGATCACTTAACAAAATATTATGGCGGCCATCTTGAATTTGTGGTATTAAGAAAAGTACTGATATTATTTCTGATCATCATTGTACTTTAAAACATAGGTAGAGACACCAAAATCATTGTTTTAACTTCAAAAGTGAGGAATTGTGGTATATCTTTTTTTTTTTTAAATGGCGTTACCTGGTGTTATTTTTAATTAACTACTATGTGGGATTTATGTTGATAAATTCAATATAATAAAATATTGGTGATCTAAATAAGTGCTAGATTCCATGAGTTTGGCCAAAAAATACATTTTAGGTTAAACAACGAGATAGATATCTCATATTTTTGTGTTTTTTAAGAGATCGCTTAACATGATCAGAACAATATAGCGGCCATCTTGAATTTTTGGTATTGAGAAAAGTGCTGATATCATTTCTGATCATCTGGATCAGCTCTTTGTGCCTTAAAACATAAGTAGAGACACCAAAATATGTTTTTTCTAACTACAAAGGTGAGGAATTAGGGTATACCCCTGTTTTTTCAAAAATGGCGTTACATGGTGGCGGCCATCTTGAATTCAAAAAAATGCACAAGGGGGATTTTTGAGGCCTCTTCGGAATTCGTCTGGGGAGATGTCCATGTATCATTCCTGAAAAAATCAGCTTTCTGCAATTTTATTCCAGGTTCAACCCTAATGCTCTTGCACTAAGAATGAAAATCGCGACAATATACTTAGACAAATACAAAAATTCACGCATCAGCTGAAAAATCGCGACAATATGGATTTATTACAAGTAGGATGGTGTTAGATCTGCCTTTGACAATCACAAACATTTCAATAAATTACAGGGATGCATTGTATTATCACACAATTCTCGTCTCTTCTTCGCTCCCATGCATTGCGGGCGGGGGCCCTAGGGTTAGCACCGCTGCCTTTCACGCCAGAGTTCGGGGTTCGGTTCCCGGTCTCGGCGGTTTGAAAGAAACAAAAATGTTTCTTCCCCATCCACGTGTGAAAGTCAGTATTGTGGGGAGCCTCCGTGACCGAGAGGTAGCGTGCTCGGCCTCAGACCGCCAGGGCTCGAATTTCGAATCCTGTGTCTGGAGGACAGTGTCATCCCAATCATCTCACCAGCCTCAGGAGGTTTCCTGGCCCAGTTTAGCCTATATGTGCACAAAGGTGGCCTAAAGCCCGATTCGTTTCATTTCCCATACAATGCTGTGACACACGCCGAGAAGAGCAACTGGACCAATGGCAGGGGAACATGAGCAATCGATATATTGTTAGACGGCCCGGGCTAAATCAAACAAATAAATAGACGGCGAACGTTTTCAATCCTGCATTAAAAATGTACCTTATACCTTTAAAATAACTTTTTCTTCATTATTTTCTAAAGATTGAAGCTAATTGAAGAGATTGAATTAAGACAGTCCCTGGTTTGCGGGACACGGCGCAATACCAATGGCGGCCCAAGTGTACTGGTCGACACCAAAACTGAATGACGGGTGCTGGTTGACAATTTAACACCACGTGACATGATATACCGTATTTTTGTTGGACGGGTGTCGATAACTACACTAAGGCCCCAATGGTTTGGGCGTGGCGCTTTGCCGATGTTGCCTGCCGTGCGGTTTCGAACTCCGATTGGTGCAGGATATTCAGCCATGTTTTTGCCATCTCAATCGTGGGACATTGTTTCGATGTTGTGCCCTTGGGCAAGGTATTTAACTCTCAAAGGCTTCACTTGACTTCGGTAAAAATGTATGTAGGACAGGGATGACAATGCGTACGATAAGTTTAATGCGCCGAAATGGCTCCGAGACTGCATGCTCTTCGTGGAGTTGAATTGACACACAAATGAACACGTCCAGGGCCAGGGGATACAATATAAAGTCAGGTGATAGGTTTTCAGACTTGATATCAGACTATAAACCTACATATTTACCTTTTACTTTGTAAAAAATACTTAACTTTGTATAAATTGAATCAAAACATAAATATGTTATCTGGCAAATGTAAAGCTCATTGTTTTATTTCTTCTTGTTTGAAGGACAAATAAAATAGGCTTAAAACGGCCATAGACATTTAGCACTTAAAGGGTTCACTTCATTTATCTGCCTGAAGACGCATATATATATATATATATATATATATATATATATATATATATATATATATATATATATATATATATATAATATGTAAATATATGTATATATATATATCATTCAAGTTAACCCTTTAAACCCTCACGATGCATTGAAGCATAATTTTGCATCTCTGAAGAAGAATTTAATTTCCTGAACCCTAGGCATTGTAGAACGAAAATATTTATGAAATTGTTTTAAAAATAACAGTATATTTTTTCATTTGTCACCCACTTCAAGTCATCTTCCTCCACTACATTTTAGTCGAGAATAATTTATTGCGACAGCAATTCGCGGGTTGTAGTGGAGGTAGAAGACAATGGTAAATTCAGGACTAAAAGGGTTTTAAACAATACATTTCAAAGACAAAATGTTCTAATTCACATGAAGTATTCACCAAAATATTTGTATTTGTATTATGTTCCACAGTGTGAAAACTGGTTCTGATGTGAAATATGCCGTTCCAGAGTTCTAGAGATTTTGTGACTACTGACAGATGGCCGCTCCGGGAATCAGGATTGTCCAAGCCCTGCTCTGCAATGTCACTCACAGTCACCACGTCCCACCACATCAAGGGAAAATAGACATTCTGGTTACAATAAGGAAATACGAGACGTTGACCAGTCTTATTTATTTTTTGGCCTTGGTCGGAGATTGTATTACCAGCATTAAAACAAAGCTGATGCACATTTCTGTCGTCTTGGGGATAATACCAACTCTGTATTTTAAGATAATAACACATAATATTTAAGTATGCTATTAGGATATAAGTAATATTGATTTGTATTATTATTATGTACATACGCTTGCATTAATAAATGTGTTGTAAGGATCATTGTTGGCTTGATTTGTCTATAGTCTCTTTAAAATAATAAATAAGTCATAAGGCAGATAGCTACCATATTGCTCGTTGGCTCTGCTATATTAACATTATATACATTATGTTCTTATTCAAATAGCACGTAAATTGTTTGAGTAGCTTGTATCACTATAGCTTGTACGTACAATTACATATAGTTAAACTTGATTAAAACATTATAATATAATGGGTGTATACTCCTGGTCTGATGCCATACACAATCGGCCTGGAAATATTCAATTTCAAAATGACATGCCCCACTTTGCCATTACCAACTTGATACCACAACCGGGTACTTTTATCTATTATCATTCACTGTGATTTCCACCGCCCAGTGAATAAAATTAACAACTTTTATAACAAAGAGTGTTATAATAATATCCAAAATGAAAAGTGTAAAATCTCACAGCGACATCATAAGCTTTATCCTTTCGATGAGATGTACCATATTTATGAGCAGCCTAGACATGGTCAATAATTGATCTAGTACATGAATCAAGTAGGCCTAAGCTCACCACGAAAACATGTTTTACTACGTATACAGCTAACTGTTATCTACGAGTAAAACATATATTCAAGGTGACTTTTGTACAATTCCAGATCACCATCGTGAGATAATGATACCGACATTCATATAAACATGCTGCAACATGGCCATTTCAATTTCATTTGTTCAATCTTATTATCACAAAATACAAGTTATTAACATTTCTGTCTCAGCATGCTATATCGGTTAAGATAACAATTTAATGAGTTACCACTTATTCTAAAATGCATATCATATGCTTTCATTTCTTTATTTCTTGTGTAATAACATTGGCTCTAGGGGGACATGGCGCAATGGTTAGAGCATGCGCTTTGCCGATGTCGCAGCCTGTCGTGCCGTTTCGAATCTCGTTTGGTGCAGGATTTTCAGAGAAATATCATATTTCTCCCCTCTTAATCTTGGAACATTGTTTTTATGTTGTACCCTTGGGCAAGGGCACTTCACCCTCACATGCTTCACTTGATGAAAATGTGTGTACCTCGTAAGATAAAGACGGCATGTGTACGACTAGTTCAATGCGCCGAAATGGCTGCAGGACTGTATGTTATCCGTACAGTTAAAATGACACACGTATGAGCAGGTCCAATGGCCAGGGGATAAATTGTAGTCGAATGATAGGTCTTCAGATTTAATAGCAGACTATAAAACTGCACCTTTTTTTTAATCTATGATAGTTTTGTCTTAGACAGGGATAGAAACGTCCGGGTCAATGAGATCATTGAGATTGACAGGAACATTGATAACCAACTCACAAACAGATTCTGTAGCCACGGTGTTTCTTGTTTGTAAACCATCTAGAATGTTAAATAAACGAGATCGAAGAGCAGATATCACGATACAGGCTTCTTCTCGAAATTTACCACCAGTAAAGCTATAAACGAACATGTTGATCCCGTGATTTAGATGTGATATATAAAAAAAAGTAAGACGTAATGATCGTACATGACATCACCCACAAGTCTACTAATTGTTGCCGGGAACACAAGTATGATAAAGGTGGTTCATGTGGAAAATGATTATCATATTCATCACCACAAAAAATGCTGAAGGCACAAAAGCATAGAAACTTATGATATGCTGTATTTTGTAGCAGGTTCCATTTGTGTATTAACGCATTGTATTAATGCAAACAACCCTGGCGCGGGTATCAACATAAACACAGCTAATATTACACCAAATGTTCTTTTTCTGGTGCACATGGTACGATCTCGTAATGGGTGAACTACAATGATGTATCTTTCCACGGTGACTGCAACTAGTATCCAGGACGCCGACTGCTGTACATAAATTATCCCCATGGTAGATATAAGATGATCATTGAGTTGCCAGAGTGTTACCTTTACACCACTCAATATGAGGGTGAGCGTGTCACTCACTGCCAGAGCTGTAAGATACACAAATGGGGGAGTTTTTCCTCAGAGTAGGTTGAAACAAAAATGAAATGAAATAAATCGGGCTTTAGGCCACCTTTGTGCACATATAGGCTAAACTGGGTCAGGAGAACCTCCTGAGGATGGTGAGATGATTGAGATGACACTGTCCTCCAGAAACAGGATTCGAAATTCGAGCCCTGGCGGTCTGAGGCCGAGCACGCTACCTCTCGGTCACAGAGGCTCCCACAATACTGACTTTCACACGTGGATGGGGAAGAAACATTTTAGTTTCTTTCAAACCGCCGAGACGGGGAACCGAACCCCGAACTCTGGCGTGAAAGGCAGCTGTGCTAACCACTACCCTAGGGCCACCGCCCAGGTTGAAACAGCACAACCAATCCCACAAGATTGGACACAATCAATAACAATGCACCAGCGAATGATCAAATGAACGTTATAATACATCTCGTCTGCTTATTTGGTACACCCTTTAAAATGCATAACACAATATCTCTGAATCATTATCGTACATAATGTAGTCAATCTATAGGCCTAAAATGTATGATAATTTATAAGAGTTATGACCTGAATAAAATAATCCAATCATTGTAGACCATGCGCTTGAACTTCCTTTATGACTTAAAAACATATTTTAATGACCAATTGAAGCAACACAATTTTGTAATTCAAGGCTTAGTTCCGTTATCTAATTTATTCCTCAAAACAGGATACAGACAGTATTATTTAGCAACGTGAAATAAATGCTTTTCTCTTGTTTTTATCAATAATAAGATTTTTGCATCAGATTATTTTTTAAGAAAATATCACCACCCATTACATTCAGGAAGTCTAAAGTCTCAATTTGATATATTAGGTTCTGATATAATTGGTAATTTTCAATCATTCAGCTTTCAGGTGGGAATCAGAGTGAATTCGAACCCAGGTGGACTCGCTCCGAAAAAGTGAATTCTCCAAATGAACTCCCGTTGTCAGAATATAATTCGCTCTGTGAATTCGCCCTGTGTATATCGTCGTCGTCGGTGGCGACACCACTTCCTATGCAGTTGAAAGAAAAATAAGAACGGGATTTAATTTCAGACATGCATGTCCAAAATAAGAAATAGGCCTACGGGAATAACTGATTAAGGGGTTTTCAGTTGCCATAGCAACCCAAAATTTAAAAGACTTACTCAATTCTAGTCTATGGACATGTTCACAAATAATATCATGGACATGTTAAGGAGCAAAGATAGGAAATGATTGTGTCGCTTTAAACAGATATGAGTAATTTTCACAGAATTGAAGTTGTGGGTCGCGGTAGCGAGACACAACTTCATGTGGGTGAAAATTTAAATGGGATAATTTTGCGGGAAAAGAGTTAACACATACATTGGGAAAAAAAATTGTCGCGAACATTTGAACACGCTAATGTTAGCAGATTGACAGTAGGCCTAGTTACATCAAGCTATATTGCTGTATTAATTGTAGTAGTCCTACATAAGTAGGATGAAATAACAATATTATTGAATTGAATAAATAGATAAAGGGTTTTTTTCCATTACAACATGTATGCAATGACAGCAATATTCATGTTCATTTGAAGAATCTATAACTGGGTACTTACACACACATCTTCTACGCCCCACCCCAACTCTACCTGCAAAACTCGATGCGAGAATCATTATGTTGGTATATTAAGAATTGATGAATATCGTTATGAATAAGCTTAAAAGGAAATTTTAGTACACTCAGTTTATGTAATTCTTCTTTTTTGAAAATCTGTAGATTTTTGAAAAGGGAGTTTGTGTGTGCATTCAATTTGCTCTTGGATATTACTCTAGCTGTCCGTTCTTGCAGTTTAAACAACCGGTCAGTAGTATAGCCCCAAACCAATATCTCATAGGTTAAACGGCTAAGAATGGTACATCAAAAGCAACTTTAAAGCGATGCATATTTTTTTAGTTCATTTAGAATTTCGCTTTGCAATACTATTGATGTGTTCTTGCCAGTTAAAATGTTACTCTGTGGTTATGCCAAGGTAGTCAAAGCTATGTATACACTATATAGACGTTTCATCAATCTGTAACTTTTTAGGCATATGAAAAAGCATCTATTTTGTCTTTTTCTGTGTTAAGAGAAAGCTTGTAGACTTTTAACCATTCAATATTTTTGAAAGTTTATAGTTAATGTTCAAAATTATGTGTATTGAATTTAAAAGCGTTGAGAGTGTTAGAAAGTGCCGTGTCATCTGCGTGTGTTATTGCTGTGAACATTTTAATGGCTAGTAAGATGACATTTACATAAATAGCAAATATAGACCAAGTATTGACCGTTGAGGTAGACCGTTTTATTTTTCTCTTTCATCATATTTTCAAATGCAACATATTATTTGCTATCAGACATATAACTTCTCAATGGTTGCAGTGAGGGTCATGTTACTTCATAGTCAAAGCCTATTTTCGAAATTTCTGACTTTTTAAAGTCATTTATTAGAGTTTGGCATGTAATTGTTCTTGCACAATTTGGGAACGCTGATTCGAAATCTGCCCCGTGCCAAGCTATATTTTGTAATTTTCTAACTCAAAATTAAAAAGAAAGTGCCAAAATTAATGAAAAAGTCACAACTTCACACCAGAGCTTGGCTTACAATGAACATGAAATTTCGGTGTCATTTTTGGGGTCAGGGAATTCAGTTACGATGTTTCCGAAGGTCATATAGCTACCATTATTAAACAGTGGCACTTAAATTTAATTACTACAATAATTGTAACACATAAACTAGAGATGATCTCATACGTCCCCTTAATTTCACCTTTTGCGTTTGTCTCTAGAGGAAAAAATCTAAATGGCCGCCACTGCAAGGCAATGTGCCATAACTTTGCTTCCAAATAACGTAGAAATGTGTTTTTTTGTGTCTGCATATAGTTTTCTCACACGAAGCCAATTCAGAGCCGTGATAACATCTATAATCAACATATCACAATGTTTTTGGGGGAAAAAATGTTGCGCCAGGAAAACGACACATTGTATTTCAGTGTAATAATTAATTTAATAAAGCATTTTTTTACCATTCAGAAGCCGACGGAAACCAACGTAATATGCATGATGTACAAAATTTTAGACTATTGACGAAAAATATTTTATGATTGTTGATCACTGCCCAGCACTAGATAATCTTTCTCTCACCATATATCCGCTCTAGACCTATTAGTATGTGGCTATGATATGTGTAAAAAGCGCATCGCGGAGCCCTGCTCGAAATTAACGTCGATACACTGGTCTCAACCTTAACTCGACGAGGCCGCCATTAACGTGATCGCCTAGTCACATTGAGAAGAGAGAAGCAATGCTGTGTCTCTGTGATATCCACCTGTATCGTATTTTATATGAGGGAAGAAAGCAATTAGGTTAATTTAAATTTAAATGTGCATTGGCCACGGGTGGCGCACTTCGACCTAAGCCCTATACTAGGGTTGAGCAAAACATGAAGTTGATACATCAAGGTGGTCTGCATACCCATGGAAATGATGACACACATACATGTTCGTTTCTGTATAGTATAATCCGCTCTTCAAAAACTTAAGTAAGGCTAGTTAAAAGCTTCAACCGTATTGAGATAAGTAGACCTTTAAATTGAAAAAAAATATGATTCTAGTAACCTGGTAACTGAGTATATTGTGCTGGTCAAAACGTGAACATCACATAAAAAAATGTGTTTACATAATCGTGATAATAGAATGATCTTCATTTTTATATTTTCGACCAGAATAGATACCATAAAATAGCCTGGTGAAGTACAATTACACGATATCGAAAATCTGTACTTTAGTAATTTTCAACAATACAGCGACATTAGCCCAATACAATTTTTTTTTAAATATATGATATATATTTCGAATCCTGTGTCTGGAGGGCAGTGTCATCTCACTCATCTCGCCATCCTCAGGACGTTCTCCTGGCCCAATTAAGCCTGTATGTGCACAAAAGTGGCCTAAAGCCCGATTCATTTCATTTTCATTTCATTATTCAAAAAGTTACTCGGCAGTTTAGCCTGACTGGGCTGGTCACCAGGAGAAAGGGAGTTATTTTCAACACTACAGCAGCATTAGCCGAATACAGCTTTTTTAAGATATGATACCTAGCTGAAAATAAACTAGAAAATATTGCTTTTCCAACTAAATTATGGTTCATATAATTATAAGCAATATTTAAGTCAAAGCAATATTTTCTAATTCATTATCAGCTAGGTATCATATATTGTTGTTGTTTTGCCTTTTACTAAAGATTTCCGTGGAGAGGAATAACACATTGAGTCTATAATCAATGGAAAAAAGTGCTTTATAAACTCGCTTAATAACTGGTATTTTAGAACAACAATATTTTCTAGTTCATATTTCGCTAGGTATCATATCTTAAAAAAAAAACTGACTTAAGATTATTAGTGGCGAATATCACTTTTGTATCGGTTGAGATAACTTTTAAAGTAAATGGACAAGATCAGTTGTTTGTGGCCAAGATCACTTTTACGGGCTGACATAAGATTGTTAGTGATCAAGATCACTTGTGTAGTGGCTGAGATAACTTTTAAAGTGACTGAGATCACTTCTTCAGTGGCCAAGATCACTGCTGTAGTGGATGAGATCACTTTTAAAGTCGCTATGAGCACTTCGTCAGTGGCCAAGATCATTTTATAGTGGCAGAGATAACTTTCAAAGTTATTGTAACCACTTCTTCAGAGGTCAAGATCACTTTTTTAGTCGTTTAGATATTTTTAAAAGTGGCTGTGATCACTTCTTCAGTGGCCCAGATCACTTTGTAGTGGCTTAGATAACCTTTAAATTGGCTGACACCAGTTTGCTATTGGCCAAGATCACCTTTGTAGTAGCTGAGATAACTTCTTAAGTGGCTGTGATCACTTCTTCACTTGCCAAGATAACTGTTGCATTGGCGAGATAATTTTTTAAGTTGCTGTGTTGCTTCTTCAGTGGCCAAGATAACTTTTGTAGTGGTTGAGGTAACTTTTAAAGTGGTTGTAATAACGATCACTTTTGTAGTGGCTGAGATAACGTTTAAAGTTGCTGTGATCACTTATTCAGTGGCCAAGATAACGTTTGTGGTGGCTGAGATAACGTTTAAAGTTGCGATGATAACTTCTTCAATGGCTAAGATAACTTTTGTAGTGGTTGAGATAGCTTTAAAAATGGCTGTAATCACTTCTTCAGTCGTCAAGATAACTTTTGAAAAATGGCTCTAGAGAATGTAAAAGTAATAACATCTATTTATACCATATAAAGTTAACATGAGCGGGTAGTCTTGCTGGTAATCACTAAGAAAACGTTGGAAATTGTTCAAATGGAGGGATAAAATACAAAGTTAGCGCTTAGTTGTTGTATATTTCGTATTTAACAGAAATAAAATATTATGTATCCACATTAAAGCCCTTGATAGTTAGGCCTACTTTTAACTGATATCAAAGATGTTTGTATTTTTTTGTATTTTGGGTACCCGGTACTCATTAGGCAAAAATGTGAAACACTGTCAATTTCCCCGGGCTGGAAGAAGAGTGCCCAAATCCACCCCCAAAATTGTGTAATATGTTCAAATAGCTCATTTTTTTGTTATTCCTAATGGGCTTATTTTAAGTCAACAATAATTCTAGAGCATATTTGAATCGAAACTAAATATTTATTATACACAAAAATCAGTTGAGAGAAAATTATTTTGACTATGTACTGAAAAAATATGAAAAATAGGTAAAATTAAGGGTTAAAGTACCAACTTCAAGCTCTCTTGTGGATTTGTCAAAAGATTAGACACAAAATATTTTACATCCGGGGCCTGTGCCAGTAGCTATATATTGCTATCAAAATTAATTGATATAGCTCAAAATTTGACTACTCATCGGGCAAGGCTTTGAGATACATACGATTTTCCTGAGCCCCAAAAAAGCGCGCACATTTTACCAAAAAAGCATGTAATATGTTCACATAACTCATCATTTTATTCCCAATGGGTTAATTTTAAGTGAACAATAGTTATAGAACATGTTTGAATCAAAACTAAACATTTATACCATACAAAAATCAGCTGAGAGAAAAGTAGTTTGTCTATTTACAGAAAAAGTATGAAAAATGGGTGAAATTACGTGTTAAAATACCAACTTAAAGCTCCCTTGTGCATTTGTCATTGATCAGACACAGAAATATTTTACATCTATGTGAAGGCCCTGTGCCAGTGGCTTTCTATTGATATCAAATATATTGATATAGCTCAAAATGTTTTGTTGAATTATGTTTTTTGTAGTAATCTGCTATCTAATTTGTTCTGTTCTTTAATGTTTTTGTTCTAATATTGATTAATTTTGTTTTGTTGGAAAAGATACGCGATTAATGCCCTCCTTACGATACTAAGACAAACAGATATCCGGAATCTAAAAACATCATTAATAAATATAATTTATATTAGCAACCCTGTATGGGCAACTTTATTTTCAAGAGTAATTGTTCAAGGGTTATGAATTTACGTTAATGCTTTACATATAGTTTGCATAGATAGGCATAATATGTGTGTAACATGTACGTTAAAAATAAACACAATAATGAATGACATAAAAAGTAAGGGGAGATGGAAACTAAATTACAATAATCACCAATAAATCGTATATAGAGTCATGTTATGGTAAATCTAGGAGATCTCCCGAGCATGAAAAAAGGTTTGAATCGTGTCTCATTAATATTCAAGAATATTCGAAATTAGAAACCCCGTCAGCAACTTTGAATGTTTACAAAAATACTAGAAAACAGTAAAGTTAAAACTGTGTAAGTAATGTCAAACAGCAGTTAATGTTTTACTTAATAGTAACCAGTTTTTGTTCGCTGAGCAGAGTAAACATCACCAATACACTCTTTGCCATGAGAACACGCCACACTGTGACCAAAATATGAACTATTTAGTTGGGACTACTGTTACACCCTTTTCAATGACAACACGCCACACTGTGAACTGATCTGAACTATTTAGTTGGGACTTTTGTTCACGCACAAACTTGTGCAAAGAGTGTATATGAGACACGTGTACACTGCTTGTTCCAGGCGCTCTGCCAACCACCAATGCATGACTTATGAAGATCACGCGCCATGCATTGCCTGCAGATGTTACAGGCTGGTATGATTCAAAAGATCTCTAGATATATCTGACGACAACATGCATCACGTGCGCTCGGCCAGACATTTATCTATAGCGTAAGAACGCTGTATTTTGAAAAAAAAACGGGGTTATATTGGGGCGTGATTATGGTTAATATGTTGAGTCAAGGTTAACAAACACAAGACATGGAGCAAAGGTTCCTTTAATTTTTTTCAACCGTCTGCGACGCTGGCCTAATATTAATCATTCGTTTCGATTCCTCTTGGAATGAGGTAAGAATATTTACAGTGCAGTCAGATACAGTTAGGATACGCAGCAACTGTTTACTTTACAAGTGAACAGATAATACTGCTGTTTCTCTTGGAACACCAAAAAAGGTCCAACCGATATTTCAAAAAAGTGAGAAAGCTCGGTAAATTGTGACGACATTTATTTTGTAGTTAAAAAAGCTGCTTATAACTTTTTTATTGTATTTAAGCCGAGGAAAAACAAATGAAGAAAGTGAACACAATTTGTATCTAGTTATCTGCTCAAGAAAGGGTCATAGCCATTTTTTGTTAAATTATTATTTTTATTACTTTATTATTAGTTAAAGCTATACCCTAGTAAAACAAAGTTATTGGGTGTAAGAAGCAAAGAGGACAATTTCCAGCTTTTTTCCTATACTATAATACATTTCCTGTAAAAAAAAATACTAAAAATTTAGGATTCATTTTTATTGTGATTTTAACTTCAAGCGACAAATAACTCAGACATGGAAAATATGCTTCTATCACATTCGTCATTCTCCTTCATACGCTTTAGTCTATTAAGCCTTCTATGTCCACGGTAGCATTTCTGTAATATATTTTGAACAAGATGCAAAAAATATCAAGTAAACATAGGCCATCGCAAAATGGTTCTTATTTATATTTTAAAATGTTTTCAATTTAATAATTATATTATTGCGTCGCCGAGGTGGAAAATGAAGAATTATATACAAATATATACAGAAAACTTGAATTAAATAGCATATTTTATTCACAAATAATCATAAAAAAAACAAATTTAAATCATTTAACAAACATGTTAATCGGAAGCCAGAAAACCACTGCCTGCAGTGGGGCTTTATGCAATTAATGATAATACAACTTCTTTGACTCCCTTGATATGAAAACGACGTATAAGCTATTGCACACTTGTGGCGGATACGCTCCTTTAGTGTCAAGGGGTATATGATTATGAACGCATGTGAATTTATAAAATGAGCGTACAACATGTAATGTAAATGAGCTTGTGGATTGTGGCAGATATGAAATCAATTAAATGGTTATGATAGTATTAACCTCCAAACAATGCATATAGCGCTCTGTTTAAGGCACAACTAATACAATGGATGGAAGGAAACTATTGCCATGCACATTATGTTGTGTATGGCGGATGTAAAATGATAGTATGTGTGAATATATGAACTTGATCATTACAGCTAAAAAGCTGGTAATTAATTAGATTAGAATATTTAACACTACACCTGCGGACCAGAATGTGTTTTAATCTATACAGGAAGATAAGTAAACACGCAATTCACCACTCGACTGCATGGAATAAAACCTAAGATCCTGAGTTATCAACGTACAAGTAAATAAATGGACTGTATTTAATATCACTTAAATCAAACAGCCGTAAGTTATTCAGTGCAAAGACAA
>OZ024915.1:60752019-60831623 GCA_964017125.1 Flabesymbios commensalis
TCAGGGTATATACATTATTAGAGGTACATTATTATAATACATCGATGTACCTATACAGTGTTGATATTTTTTAAACGTATCAGAGTTAAACATATAATATAGAAATATTTCCCGCACCAAAACCAGAGATAACAACTACATATAATTATGATAAGTATATAGGTAAAATATACTGTGGAAAGCGTAGCAACCTACAAAATAAGTAGAACACTTTTTACACAGTACATATCGTTGCAGTTTAGCACCTTCTGACTACAAGGGGACGATATGTAGTCGTCAATCGGTATAGAGCACTGTCTCCAGACGATGGGCCAACAGTGAACGTTTCGTGCTTGGAGGCTTACCATCTATCGGGGATAGAATACTAGATTTGGTCGGAAGCATTGGCCGGTATTGAGTAGCATTGTACTATTAACACCATCACTTACGGATGTGGACAACATACGGTATGCAAACACAGACACGCGGCGTGAATAAGCGCGGTCATGTTTTAACCCTTGAAGCAGAGAAATGTTTTTGTTATAAAAAACATAAGATTTTAATTTTTTTAAACATCATAAATGTCATAGTTCGCTCTTTCTGTTTCGTTTGAATACCTAGGTATGTTATGGGTCTACAGCCGTTATAAATATCTAACTCTTTCAGCGCGGGGACTTCACACGTCAGAATCTGGGCTACAATATTGTACGACTACTTTGTCGCGCATATTGTTTCCAACGAAGCTTTCATGTAGGATTGCTCTCGTCTGGAATTCTCCAAATCAGAGTGACAGGATCTATATCTAAATATTACACTTTTGTATCAAGATTTGAAAAAAAACATTGATACAAATGTAGATTTATGAACAGCGCTTGTTGTATACGTGGTATGTGAAATGTTCACATCCATGTAGTAGTTGTCGTCTATATATAATAGGGCCTATGTGATTAATGGGCCTATGGTTCAGCCTATATTTAAACTTGTCAGCGCGGAGTACGACTTTGGACGTCAGAATCGACGTCCATTGGTGTCAGATTGTGACGTCTAAAGTCGATTCCCACACTTGAAGAGTAAAATAGATATAATGGCTTTGGACCCATAACATAAGTATTTAAATAAAGCGGACAGACATTTATGATTATTTCAAATTAAAAAACCCTGTTGGTCTCTTGATTTATATGAAAAATATTTCAGCGTTGTAAGGGTTTATACAGATTTATCTAGCTTGTGGGGCGGGAACGGCGCTCCAAGACATTTATTGGCGGGCTGTTTTAACCCTTTAAGCCCTCACGATGCAATAAAGCATCATTTAACATCCCAGAAAATAGACTTTATTTTCCTACAACTAGGGGTTTTTGAAAGAAAATTTCCATGAAACTGGTTTACCAATACATGGCAATTTTCTTTACTTTTTAAACCACATCAAGTCATCTTCATCCACTACAAGTCGAGAATTGCGACAGCAATTCGCGGCTTGTAGTGGATGAAGATGACAATGGTAAACTCAGTCTTGAAAAAGTTAAACAAAATTGTATTGTCTTTCTTAACTGTACATTTTATACCATATTATTATTATTTTTATTTAACTAATTTAGTACTTGTATATGATTGCATACAGTTAACAACATCAACTGAATGTACTAGTATTTTACTGGTTAAATTTTACTCACTTTGGAACTGCTTTCAGCAGATCTTGATCACGCAATGGCGTGATCAAGATCTGCTGAAGGCAGGTCGAAACGTCGCAATTGTTTCACACTAAAGTTCCAAAATGAGTAAAATGTAACCAGTTTTTATATGAATCTTGGAACCATTAATATTATTATTCTCTACTAGTATTTGACTGACCACATATAGTTTGGTAGATTTGTCTGACAGCTGAGGACCTAGTGAGATCCTCATACGAATCGTACTCCATCAGCCGATCACTGGATCCGCTAAACACCAGAGCTTGATCTATGTCCGCGTCCTCTCCCACAGCGATCACGTAAATGGCGATATTCTCATCCTCTGCCGTGGTCACTGCCTCCCTGATGGCGCGGGACGAGGCACGGTTGTCTTTGCCGTCTGTGACCAGTACGATGACACGCCTCACGTCGTTATCGTCACGACCACCCTCACGGAATAGCTCATTGCTGCAAGCAGAAATAACTGGGGATTATAGATATACACATCTGGGGTCTATAGATATACACATAATAAAACACTTTAAGATCCTATGTGTTGTACTAGAGCCAGAGCTTTACTCCTTTTTACTTCTTATATATTTTGAAGCTGACATTGATGATACGATTAATAACTTCAAATGAATATAACTAGACCCTTTTCAAACTAGTCCTGTTATATCAGATGCTTTAAATAAGATATGTCTAGAGTTTTGTTGTTGGAAATCAGTTAAACCATGGACGACGCGAAAATTTAGTACCATAATATATTAAAGCCCGGCAAACACAAAGCATTTGTATAACATTTATGCAATGTTAGACCGACGCCAAAAACGTTGGGCCGTCGTTGTACAAAGGTTATACAAAGGTTTTGTGTTTGCTGGGAACGCACCACTGCATATAGACAAAGACGAATACTGAGTAAATGGTCACCAGCTGGGCGTAAAAGTGCATATTGTGATAAATGTCTGTTTGAAAGCTAATTTATACTAAGCTAGATTGTGCAGTATAGGAGACGTTACCTTGCCACATTGAGGGCGTTTGTGGTGTGCGTCCATTGGTCCCTGAAGGGCAGGTCGTCGATGGCTGAGGCCAGTGTGGATTGCCGGGTGTGATCCGTAAAACTGATCTGTAGATATCCACGTGTCCCTATGGACACCACCCCCACCCTGGTGTCATCCTCTCCCAGCCTGAAGTGTTCTACTACTTTACTGGTGAACTCCAGGGTGTCCTTCCAGCCATCCCTGCCCACGCTGCCAGACGAGTCCAGCAGGAAGACCAAGTCCATCTTACTGCAATCTAAAACAGAGAAAACCAAGTGATATATTGCGGCTGGTATGATATTCATCAGGGTTCTTGTCATGTTAAAAAAAAACAAAAAAAATCGAGAAAAACCAGGATTGCCCAAGTCCCACCCCTCCAGCCCCCCTCCCTTATTCAATTTTTTATTATATTTTTTTAATAAACAAGTACAAAATAAAAAACAGCACAAAAAACACGCAATTTTCAACAAAAAAAACTGAGTCTATGGGCTTGACCCACCGAACAACTTTCGAGTTTTTCTCGGATTTTTGGATTTTTTAAACTTAAAAAAGCCCTTTAGATTGCGAGTTAATAGAACAATAGCCTGGGGAGTTGAAAGAGTGGGGGAGGGGGGGGGGGAGGCAAAGTTTTAATTTGTTACTCATATCAGGGTTATTTGATCTTGGGTGAACCTGGTAGAACTCAAAGTACACAAGAAGGACATCACATCAACACTAGTCTTCGTGGGATCAAAATAACATGCTGTACTGCATGCCATTGGTCTCCACAAGATTACCAGGCCGCGTGAGCAATGTAGGCCTATTTGTATGAATTTTTTTATAACATCCTCTCACGTCTTTTCCTGGCGGTGCCTTTAAAAAATTTACATGCGCTGTTTCTCAACCAAAATTTGGAATGCCATTTGTCAAATAAAGCAATAATAAATTGTAAATTATAACTAGTAGTCTAGATAAAATACTATCAAAAGTTCTTTAAAGCAAATATGTTAGTGAGCAATGCAGCACTTGAACTTTGAAAACATATCAAGCCCATTTGATGAGAATGGGGAGTACACTCACCTGTGTTTTCTGTAGACCTGGGAGGAGATGAGAATGAGGAGTACACTCACCTGTGTTTTCTGTAGACCTGGGAGGAGTTGAGAATGGGGAGTACACTCACCTGTGTTTTCTGTAGACCTGGGAGGAGATGAGAATGGGGTGTACACTCACCTGTGTTTTCTGTAGACCTGGGAGGAGATGAGAATGGGGAGTACACTCACCTGTGTTTTCTGTAGACCTGGGAGGAGATGAGAATGGGGAGTACACTCACCTGTGTTTTCTGTAGACCTGGGAGGAGATGAGAAGGAGGAGTACACTCACCTGTGTTTTCTGTAGACCTGGGAGGAGATGAGAATGGGGAGTACACTCACCTGTGTTTTCTGTAGACCTGGGAGGAGATGAGAATGAGGAGTACACTCACCTGTGTTTTCTGTAGACCTGGGAGGAGTTGAGAATGGGGAGTACACTCACCTGTGTTTTCTGTAGACCTGGGAGGAGATGAGAATGGGGAGTACACTCACCTGTGTTTTCTGTAGACCTGGGAGGAGATGAGAATGGGGAGTACACTCACCTGTGTTTTCTGTAGACCTGGGAGGAGATGAGAACGGGGAGTACACTCACCTGTGTTTTCTGTACACCTGGGAGGAGATGAGAAGGAAGAGTACACTCACCAGTGTTTTCTGTAGACCTGGGAGGAAATGAGAATGGGGAGTACACTCACCTGTGTTTTCTGTAGACCTGGGAGGAGATGAGAATGGGGAGTACACTCACCTGTGTTTTCTGTAGACCTGGGAGAAGTTGTTGTCGTCTTAACGGTTGTGGCTTTTCTGGTCGTGGTTGAAGTCGTGGTAGTTTGGGCATTTTGATTTGTGGGCACTAAAATTTAAAAATGTTATTATTTATAATTATATAACAAACAGTGAAATGTACAGCCTTACAAATTGTGTAACAAAAATAAAAAATAAACCCAAAGTCTCATTTCTAGAAACTTCTAATTAAAAAAAACTCGCTGTCTCAAATAAGTCGACAATTATTCACACAGCTGTTTTTTGGACCTGTAGTTAATACTTGATAAAAAGTATATCTTGCTTCTTAGATTTCTTTAACAATTGAAAATATCTACTCTCGCAATTTTCAAGCATGCATCATTACCAGATCCGAAAACATCATACTACTGGTAATACGCATTTTAAACTCGGTAAAAGAAATAAACGTTTTATCTGTAGTATCGAGACCTAACAGTATAAATATTCGATCTCACAATAACATGATTAAAACATGATTAAAAAAGTAAAATGTTGATACAAAAATAAACACGGAATGGTTGTACACATTGAACATATTTTTTATCATACGTTACATAATAATTATATTTGTATAATTAGCATTAAAGAAATGTACATGATATGACTAATTTTTTACATTAAATTTTCATAATATTATGAACTGCTATTTCTTTTTTTTTTGAATCTTTCTTCTCATGGACTACAATAGGAGTATAGGACTCTGTTTATCAAACTCACCGACGGTGACCTTAACCTTGAATCCCCTCCTCGCCGAGTTGAACTGGCTATCGTAATTACTCCTGAACAGCAGGAGCACTTCTGTTTGCTCTGAGCGGTACACTCTGTTTGGGCGACTGGTACAACACACCCTACAGACAAATCAACCCCACGATCAAATACACACCTAAATGATGACTTAGTTAACCCTTTAACCGCCAGTCCCGATTATGTTTATTTTTTTATTACCACATTGAATACCAGCTTTTGAACATGTCGAAGAACGTCAGATCAATCAGCAATATTTCAAAGTCGTTGACCCTTCATTTTGTCAAATCTGAATAATTTTCACTCACTTCAAGTTGTGAATCGCATCAGAGAGACACAACTTTAAGTGGGTGAAAATTCTAATTAAATAATTTAGCGGTTGAAGATCAAATACACGTGTAATTTGCCATGAGAGTAGATACATTTATCGAGCCAAGTATAAATTCCACCCCCCACTGAATAAAAGGTCAGCCAGCTTGTCACATATCAGCTAATCATCATCTATAGTCTTTCAGTTTTTTCTCACCTAGGACCTGGCATGCCTATGTCGTCCTTATAACGGATCTCTAGCCAATGGAAACATCTCCCTTGACTTGCACAATAGATGCCGAAGTCGTCCTGAAACTCCAGTACTATGTCATAACCAGACGGTGCCTGGAAGTATACAGCAAACAGTCATAGTTCTATTATTGAGACAGCACATGAGATTTTACATGTGATGTAAATTTAAATAATTAACTGGATGTAAAATATACAGCCTGGCATTTGTGTGACACAAACTAACGAGAGAGGGAAGGTCTATTTTGAGAAAATATAACTAATATATTAAATTAATGTTCCAAACCATGATTTCAATGGGTGCATTGTGTTCTTGAATCGCATGCATCACTAGCAGGTAAAGGGTAATGTGATAAATGAGATATTCAGCCAACGCTGCTAGCATTAAACTAGCATTGGGCCGCTTAGTTTACCTTGAGCATCCAGTTACACTGCTGATGCTCCTCGTAGTACCGCGGGCTATCATATCCCGGTGATGTTATATATTCTCTGGATCCGGATCTCAAATTGATCTCCTCACCACAGGAAGCTGGAATATACGGATCATAGTGTAAGTTAAATCTTTAACCGGCAACATATTATATTGTATTTTACCCACTTGAAGTTGTGTCTCGCTGACGCGATCCACGAAGTGAGTGAAAATTATTCAGATTTGACAATATGGAGGTCGATTTTTTTCAAATTTTGCTGTTGATGTCACATTTTATCTTTAACATGTTTAAAAGGTGATAATTAACGTGGTAATAAAACAATGAAAAACAGAATAAATTCGGGACCGGTGGTTCAAGAGTTATAACCGTTCACCCTTGTACATCTGATAAGCTGTCGCGAATTTCTGATTTTCGGACTTTTCACGAAGTTTAGAATTCCCAATTTTTTTTTCTTTACTAGTGCCATTATAATAATAGTTTTCGCGAGATTCTTGAATTCGCGAACTTATCCTCCTCGCGAAATTCGCGAAAATTAAAACATCGTGAATATTATCAGATCTACAGTATCTCATATTTAGGCCTACATCAACTAAACAAACAACATATATACTATGAACAACTGATGTATGCATGGTCCTCTCTCATTCTGATAAAAGCACAACGAAATGCTCTGTGATTCAGTGAGCCTGCTCTGTCACACAATGTGCCACAGTCAGTGTGTAAACGGTATACATGAATGCGACAAATGACAGAAAGCCGCGTCCTGGTTTGTTACAAGCATATAACAGCCTCTTTGGTGATGTTTGATATAAAAACTGATTTGGGTCGAGGAGCTTTTTACCGTTGACAGGTGGCGCCAGGTCTTCACAGTAGCGTCCTGCTAATCCGTCTGGGCATATACACCGGGAGCAGTCCGCGTAGTCCTGGTAACCACCGTGTTTACATGTAATCCCACTCTTACATTGATCTGCGAAAAAACAAATTATATTATAAATACATACACGGCAATGGCGGATGTATAATATATAGGCCTATCATCTACTCATTTGCAAACAGCGAACATCTTCAACATCACCATTTAAATTACCTTCTCAGTGTCTTTAGACGTCGGAATCTGACTTCCATAGACGTCAGATTCGGACTCTATAGACGTCAGGTTCGGACGTCTATTGACGATCACCGCACTGAAAGAATTTAAAAATTATAATGGCCTTAGGTTAAGAAGAAAAACCTGTCAACTGATACGTATGTTCCACGATTACGTCGTAATCATGGGCTACCAATGTCTCGCAGATACAGGTGACATCGCGTATAGAAATACGGACATAGGTATCCAAATGTTTTACGAGTTATTTTATCCTCTGCATCTGAAAACAGTTTTTCATTGCATAGTTAATATGCATGCACAAGCAGTTGCTGATTTTAAATTTTTGAGCGAGTAATATATCCCCGTTCAGTTGTATATGTGTCCAGTATTGGAAAATGCCTAATACTATTTGTCTAATATCAGCAACAGTTTAAACATATACATTAGAAGCGGAAGGTACACTTTTTTAGCGGATAGTGTTACTCGATATTGTTGCGTGTGCAACGATGCGACAAAGTAGTTTTATTTGTATTTGCCCACGAATCGTCTCCTTAGTCTTTAAAAGCTTGTAAGTTTCACTTTTTAAAGCGACACTTCCAATCTCTTTAATTACAAAATGTTGATATATTTTTTTCTGGGTAATGAAACCTTTGACAATGTCAGATCAAACGTAATTAATAATTGGATTTATATGTATACTGAAGCCGAATTTCATACAAAATGGTGACGTCTAAATGTAATTACATACATGTAAAACGTTTAGTAAATGCAGTAATTCTGTTGACAGTAACTAGAGTTACTATCATTGTGTTTTCTGTAGAGATAGCTTGTGTATATATATACCTGAGCAGTACAGACGATTGATAATCTTGGCGTCCAGATATGATAGACCCGTTCTCTGTCCCATAGTACTCTGGTACTCACTGTCTAGTGCTTCCATGGTGGGCAGACCATTCTTACTTCCAGACTGAAAGAAAACCGTGATGTTAAACATGTGTTGTATCTATCCACAACATGCCATATTATTGTACCTCTTAGCACTTACAAGGCTGAAATATTTATGTACAAACCATAAAGATCAAAGGGTTTTTCAATTTGAAATCATCATAAATATACTATAAAAAAATACGTCTTTCAGCGCGGGTCTCGTCTTTATACGTCAGAATCTGACGTCTAAAGACGGCAGATTCTGACGTATAAAGACAATCCCCGCACTGACAGAATTTTAGTGTTTATCCACTTTCTATGACAGAAGCCGGTAACTAACCATGGGGGCGTAATGCATCACTGATCCGATATCGTAACGAACACCCATGTTAGCGGTGGACCACTTATGAAACTGACCCACGTATCGTCCGATATTTTCAAAGTTAACGTTGATGTATTGGTCTCTGTCGCTTCTCTGTTGCTCATGCCAGAAACCAAGAGAGTGCCCAAACTCATGCACTGCGATGCCAAACTGTGTGAGAGGGTAATACATGATTAGCTCATATAAAACAGTTCCGTCTAAGAAAATCTAATTTTAGCGTTAGCATGGTGTTTACAATACGCTGATACACTTCGTCATATATGTATTAAAGGTCATGGGGCAAGAAATAACAGGCCGTTACTGGTGATTTAAGTGTTAGCCACCCTATACATATGTCATATAATTACCTCATAAAGACAACTTGTGGCCAAGTTGAGCTGCTGAGGAAAAAGGTCTATCTTCCCGACATACGAGTAGCACCTGAAAATGAGAAATATTGCTACATAATATCAGAAATACTTCTCTGGTAATACTTCTCTGGTAATATGTATATTTAAAATACAGGTTATTCAATATACTTTATCTGACGCATCACGCTGTGATACTTTATAAAATCGGGTAACTTACATTCACATCACCCTTTACAACGCTGAATTAATTTAGCAAAACTCATGGAGACGTTTTAATCAATTTGAAATCATCATAAATGTCTTAGTCAGCTCTTTCTGATTCATTTGAATACCTATGTTATGGTGTTACGACCATTGGAAATATTTTTAATCTTACAGTGCGGGGACCGACTTTAATGTCAGAATCTGACGTCTATAGACGTCAGATTCTGACATTAAAGGCGATCCCCGCACTGTAAGGGTTACGGTTGGAATCACGGGTTGAAATATTCGTATTTGATTTTACACTTAGCGCCATGTTTAACAAATATCAAACATTGTCACCCACATTGTGGATCATGTCAGCGACTCACAACTTAAAGTGGGTGAACATGACCATCAGGTAACCTGAAGGGTTCACTTACCCAGATGTGCCTCTGCTGACCAGTATGTGATGGTCATCTGTCTGGTGGTCAGTGGCCACCTCCTCAAACTGGACACATGTGCGCTCCATAATATGGTTGACGGCATGCCGTATTGTAGCCATCTGGTTGGTGGCTGTGAAACAAAAACAGCAATGTTTACAATGTGTATGTATGTCGTCCGTATGTCCTCTGTAGCCGTAAATCATCTGTATTTATCACAATTGCTAAATGTAGGGATTGTGATAAATACAGCAGAATATACTGACACATGGAAATGAGTCGCATCATTAAATGAGTAAATTAGTTAATGTCGTTAATTGTCTGTACATTGTAGAATTGTAGCTACTCATAAATGTATTTTAAAAATATGATGATTCAATAGGTTTTACGGACAGTATGAGTATACGGACGACAGATGCTCACAATCAGCTCTTCTCTGCTCGTAATTTAGTTGTTATTTAAATTCATGTAGACGAGTATGCCTAAAAGCCTGAATGTTTATACGGCATGTTACATCATAACACGTGCTGTTACTTTCCATAAAAACACACTGTATTTTGAACCAATGCTGGTTTAACGCTGTTCCGGCGTCGCAGACGGCGGACGAACATTTAACCAACATTGGTTGAACTTTTCGTGTTTTCTGAGATGACTGCCAGACACTTGGCTGATTATGTAGACTTAATATTGTTCCCCGGCCCCTGACACAATAATATGTGTGTGTGGCACTCAAGCTAGTGGCACATGCAGCGCTTTTCCTGATTGGTAGCCATTATGGTCTATATTGGTAACATTCCACAGCAATGGCAACGTCACTTGCATCTGCAGTTTTTGTTTATTGAATCTACTGGGCATGATAACGGCTTTGTGGGATGATCTAGAGCAATACATTTAAAAAATAATTCATTGAATTGAATTTGAATTACTCCGTTCTTGTTTATCTAATAGCAACCCTGATGTCAGATCATTTGTTTTTTGTTCATTTGAAGCTGGAATTCCCAGCTTCAAATGTCAAAAGATATCTTCAGTATGAAATACATCTATCCGATCGAATTATGCGAGTAGCTGCAGCAAAATCAACCAATTATTCGGGTAGCTGATCTGAACATCAAGCAATTCAAGAGGACTGTTATTATCGTCGATACTTGCTTCAAAACGTATATATTATATATAGATCAGTTGGACAAGGCTTATTTATCACCAAATTTAGTAGAGAAAATTAGATGTTTTTAGGCATCAACTCACAGTGTTCTCCGTTGAACTTATACTTGATGGGCATCTCCCACTTTCTGGAAGCCGCACCTGAATCAAACTTCCGTTTCTTCCGGCGGTGCGCCAACTCGTCGCGTCCTGTGTCCGTGCTGAGCTTAATCTCCTCCAGCATGGCTTCCGCTTGCTCCAGTGTCACCATGGCGCAGGGATCATACCGTGTCTCAGTGTCCATGCCATCAAATAAATCAGGATCCTAGCAGCAGACATCATATATTAACCTTAACAATGTTTACAACGATGAAATACGTTTGTATAAATTATGGAGATCATACGGTTTGCTTCAATTTGAAATATTCATAAATGTCTTAGACAGCTCTTCCGCTTCATTTGAATACCATGAACATGGGTCTACGACCATTATAATGTTTTACTGTTACAGTGCATGGATCGACCTAGACATCAGACTCTGACGTTTATTAGTGGCATATTCTGACGTTTAAGTCGATCCCCGCGGCGAAAGGGTTAACCCCTATAGTGCTGAAATAATATTAGTAATACTATGGATACCAGAAGGTTATTAAGTTTTAAAATGTCATAAATGACATATATTGGTAACTCTTTCAGCTTCATTTGAATATATACAGCCATTTCCACATTACTATGTTAATCCTTCAGGGGGGGGGGGGTTAAATGCCCATTTACGCCCTGTTGACTATTTATATACATCCAGCTCGTGTGTGTGTATACATTGATAACCCTCAGAGAACTGAGCTAAGAAATTTAAATGTTCAGTCACTTGAAGTTGTGTCTCGCTACCGCGATACACAACTTCAAGTGACTGAAAACTTGTGTTAGTTGTGAAATTTAAGTCCCAACATATATCAGTGTTTTATGATTGAAAGCATATTTTACTTTTAAGAACTGCCCAGCAAACACAAAACATTTGCAAAACATGTATTTAACGTCGGGCCAGGCCCAACATTGTATACATGTTATACAAATGTATTGCGTTTGCTGGGTGGTTATACAGGTGCTAACAAAATCACAGAATGTCAACTGTAGTCGACATCAGTGTTATAATGGCTAATAATGATCCATACCATGGCGTCGGCGGCTCCCGGCATGTCCTCTGTCATCACCAGATCCCTGATTTCCCTTAGCACCTTCTGAGTACTCATCCAGTCCTCCTCACTCTGTCCTGACGTCCTCATCCATTCCTCGCTACTCCGCCCGTCTCCTGGACTCCACATTGATTCACCAGGTGGCGAGACCGTCATCGGCAGACCAGGAACCTACAAAGAAAAGTGCGTGAGAAATCTAACCCGCAAAGCGCCAACCCATTTAGATCTATTTTTTACTCGCTTTAAGTCACGGCTCGCTGACGCGACCCACCACTTAAATTGAGTAAATCTGTTGTGCAATTTTAGAAAATGGAGGTCAATCCTTCTTAAGTTTAGCCAAATGAAATATCTTTTCACCTTCAAAATGCATTATTTAAACATTTACAAATGATTCCAGTTGAGATAGGTGCACAACGGCGTAAATAAATTCGTCGCTGGATGTGGGGAATCACAAAGCCTATAGCATGCACCAAAATTATGACGATAACGAATAGTACAATTATTTTTGTACATTAAATTTTGACTCACTAGGTGAAAATCAGTAATAATTATCTGACTTTATGACAACACAAATGTTATATATCATCATGGTTATGAAACTCATTCTGAATATTTATGCCATGTGATGCATCAATTGGACATTGTACCTTGAACAGTTCAAACGGTCATATTAGCCAAAGTTCAGACGAGCCGAGCGAACCGTGACACTGTCATAATAGATGCTTATGTGTTAAGAGAAGGCGTGGATAAAATGTAGATTGTGTCAGCTGATCATGCGCTTTACGTTATCAAAAGAAATGATAAAAGTGCGTGGGCAGGTCAAAATAAATGCCGGGCAGATTAAAAAAAAACGGAGCGGAGTGTCATTTAATACTTTACTATGGCATATCCCACACAGCTATCATAAATCTACCAGGTTATCTCTCTTAATCGTCTGTATAGGGTATATGGATAGATTGCTCCCTTACAATGTATTAAGACACCGTTGGCGGATGTATTTTTAAATTCATGACCACAACCTCCTGGCGCCAGTTCCACCATTCGTTTTATCAAATCTGTCCGATCGATTACATCACCAGTCAGTGTGACAACATGAGACAGGGAAACTTTCGCCTACGATCACTTACATGTTGAAGCCGCAATACGAACACTATCAAGGAGATCTGTCCACATCTCGCAGAAATATCCGCAACAATGATATATATTCAACCATAAATATTGGCCATGAGACAGAGACGCCGCCGGTGATCCCTACCAAATTCTGCTGGCGTCGTGAGCATCAAAGCAGTGGTGGGCGGGAGACCTGGTGCAGTGGTTAAATTTGCCTGCTTGGAAAGTCGGAGATCGCGTATTCGAACCTCACTCTGGCCGTCAAGTCTCAAAAAAACAAAATCTTTCTTCCATGCTCACTCCTAAAGATTAAATATTGTGGGGAGCTAGCGAGAGTTGGTGTGTTCGGCCTCAGACCGCCAGGGCTCGAATTTCGAATCCTGTGTCTGCAGGGCAGTGTCATATCATTCATATAACCGTCCTCAGAAGGTTCTCCTGACCCAGTTTAGCCTATATGTGCACAAAGGTGGCCTAAAACCCATTCATTTCATTTCATTTCAAAGCAGTGGTACTACTAATTTAACCCACTACTATATCTCATTTGAATTTTTACCCACTTCAAATTGTGTCCGTTGCTACCGCGACAGACAACTTCAAGTGGGTGAAAATTACTCATATCATACTTGTTTAATTTGGGACCAAACATTTGCAAATCTTGATGTCTAAAAAACTAATATAATGCCCAATATTAGTGATTTGATCTAACACGCATTAAAAAAGATTAGATATAGTCGCGCTTAACGGTTTTGGGGGGGGGGGGGGGTTAAAATCACTTAATTTTGTCTACTATACTAGTTAATGTTATGTTTGGAGTCACAGTCAGGCTATATTACCTGGTCAGTACACGATGGAGGGCAAGATATAGAACAACACCAACTTTAATGTAGGTGTATTGAAAATCATTACTCAATAGTTGCGGTTGTCAAGTGACAAAAGAGTCACGCTGAACCAGGCCGACGGGGGGAGGAATTGAATCCCGTGATAATGTTTTTCCAGAAAAGGGCAATCGCTTTGTTCGTTTGCAATCGATCACGAGGAACTGACGAAAATCGTGTGTGACACGCACTGGTACACGAAACCGCACAGTCGTGCACGAAGCTTGAGATTTTAAGCATGATCAACGCATGCTGGCGCGGTGACGAGTAAATGCTGGGTCAACGTCTTTAACGTTGGCCCAGCATTCATACCACACCGCTTTGCTGAATCGTGCCACCACGGCATCCAAGTACGTGCCAAGTAATACCATAGATAATGATAATAGCAATAACAAACTCAGCTACCGTAAATTCATTATGTATGATATTAGGTTTGTTGTGAGTTTTTAAAATATTTTATAATATATTAATGATAATAATCATTGGACTGGCAGGCTACACCAGTACACTGCGTGCAACCCAGTAAATATTCATTTGTAAAGTAAGCAGGTACTGTATTTCGGCATTGGGACATGCAAACACGTAAAAATCTAGTATTGTTGAGCCTTCGTTTCATGAGGTAGCGTGTTATGACTTAGACCGCCAAGGCTTAAGGCTCGAATCCTATGCCTGAGCAGTGTCATTTCACCATCATCGAGATGTTCTTCAGGCCCATTCTAGTCTGTATGTGAACAAAAGAGGCATCAAGCTCATTCATTTATTCGCCCATATTTTCACTCACTCACTCACTCACTCACTCACTCACTCACTCACTCACTCACTCACTCACTCACTCACTCACTCACTCACTCACTCACTCACTCACTCACTCACTCACTCACTCACTCACTCACTCACTCACTCACTCACTCACTCACTCACTCACTCACTCACTCACCATTTATCCATTCATTCATTCATTCATTCATTTATTCATTCATTCATTCATTCATTCATTCATTCATTCATTCATTCATTCATTCATTCTTTCATTCATTCATTCATTCATTCATTCATTCATTCATTCATTTATTCACTCATTGATTTATTCATTCATTCATTCATTCATTCATTCATTCATTTATTCATTCACTCATTCATTTATTCAATCATTCATTCATTTATTCATTTATAAATTCATTCATTCATTCATTCATTCATTCATTCCTAAAAGTGACCCCATTGACCACATGGAGCTTACCACTTGTTTTGATTATTGGAGCGTTTAAATGATCTATTTCTCTTTAAGTCCCTACGGCCTAATATTTAGATAAGTGTGATATGATTTAGATAAGTGATCTATTTTTTTCCATGTGGTAATTTACTGTAGAAACTAAGAGCTTAAATATTTGGATGATGAAATAATGTTTGCAACCGATTGTGAGGTAGATTTAGTAAGTAGGTTTAAATATTTAATTGTAGTGACATGCATATGTATACATAATTAAACAAAATAAAATATCACGAACAATATAATACACCAGATCATTTTGTCTTATAATGTGCCGGGGAGGTAAGTATCAGGAAGATAAACATTTCGTTCTCTTTGATCAAGCTTTGCATATTTTTTTAGTGTTTCTCTCCAACTGAACACTTGGTGATCATAAACATATTTATTCTTCTAAATTTAAATTAATGACGCATTATGTTTACTGAACCTTCAAACAAACCTGCGACCCAATTTAAAGAAGGTAAGACACCCAATCTATCAGTTATATGTAAAGAAGGTAAGACACCCGATCTATCAGTTATATGCTTACATGCGCGAAGTGTCAAACTGTATCTAGCACAACAATAAGTTGCACCAACTACATGACATTAGTATTCTAATATTTTTTTCAAAATAAATGTTCATCATAATATCGAGCTAGTGGTGATTTTGTCACCTTGTAAAATATAATATCTAAGAAGAGTCCGTGAAATTTGTAAATTATCCGAAATAACTCAGCCTTAAAGGTTTATAAAGTATATATTCGTATATTGACAATTTAAAGGATCAATCGTCTTAGAGCTTAGGACTAAGGTAATTAACAAGGTTGCGTATCCAGCTGTCACGACCCTCAAGTCTAGCCAGCGATCACAAGGCATCTACAGTGTACCATACCATGGTTTAACATCTGCAATGTCGGCCCATCGCCTTCGTCATTGATCCAGCATGAATCCAGCATAGTAATGATCAACGTATTATGGTTAGTCGTCATGGTCATAGCGACCCAGCAAACCCGAGACGTTGAACCAATGCTGGTTTACTGTTGGTCCACCGTCTGCGACGCTGGCCCAACGGTAAAACAATATTGTAGAGCGTGTCACGATGATTACGTCCTAGTTTGCCTGAGCAGAGCCATGTTTTTTAATAGCTTTTAGGTGGTATCCAAACTGCATACTAGTACTATAATTCGTTAAAATACGACAATTCACGACTATCGAAATATTTATTCCGTTCTGTACTATTAAAACGTATAGTATCTACCATTAAGTGGCAGATACAACAATTGATCACCATGGGTGAAATGATTCTTTTTGTATAAATGTCACAGTAATTACAGTAATTACAGTAATTACAATAATTACAATAATTACCTCAAATCTTTTATTATAATCTATTTTTTCTACAATCAACTCTAACCATATGATTATATTTTGTCCACAAAAAATCTGAAGACTAATCTTACCCCAACTTTATCTTTTTTTCTATTGGAAAAATCAAGACCGGTCTTAAATGTCATAATAGAAATGAGAGAAAGCCAACATGATCTCAACATTAATCTCAATGCTTTTTGGTGCATGCTCTTCGAAAATGTATTGCTTTCCACAGGCTTATTCCTGCAATGTAAGGCATAATGGGCACTGTTCGTCCCTCCTTGTGTCACCAGGCCTAGATAAAGATGTATGGAATATTTTCTTGGTAGTTTGATGAGGAGGTCTTTCAGTGTCAAGAGTATTGATTATAACCTAATTTCAGCGGATTTACACATACATTCATTCATTCACATACAGCGGATTTACACATACCTTGCATCCTACAGAAAAATACCATAAAAAATATGTTCCACAGTCGTATCAGAATGAAAAAGTGAATGAATTAACATGAATAACTAGACTTCTAACGCGACTTGAGATCAGAAGCGCACCAAATTTAGCTCAGGCCCATTTACTGTCCCGTTCCGTCAATTGAGTATGACAGCTGAACAGTGATTGATTTTATGTGTGAGAGTGTATATTTTTAACTTTAATCCTCAAAAATGTTGATGCTCCCCAGGATGGTCTTGCAGTAATTTAGCTCGCTCAATTCAAGTGACTGTCAGAATCAAGCAATAGAGCGCGCGACGTCAACCATAAAATTATACTAAGGTGACATAATAGTGTACATGCCATGATGCAAACTTCTCCTTGTTGTCTATCTGTTGGGTCTTTCGTTTACCGTTCAGGTAACTTTTAAGCAGCTAATTGCGATAACGATAAATTTACACTGTTTTTCCATGAGGAATCACATGCGTTAGAAGGCTATAGTATTCATTATGTCCTCATACATTACACACATTACATTACGATAAAACACACTGGGATAGATAAATAAAGACCAGCGAATGATTTGACCTGATTGTCACGGATTTAACTTATAGTAGTTTAACCGATTTAAATTATGGATCCCACAGGATTCAGATGATCACTCACCTCTGTGATCCAGAGAAGTGTTGTCAAAACAAGGATCACCTTGCCCAATCTTAGCTCCATGTCTCTATAATTGCTCCTCAATGCTCAAATGTCACTCCTCTCACCAGCCTCAGTCAGCTATGTACTCCTCAATGAGTACTCGATACTTAACTTTACAGGCTTCAACCAACGAGGATAAGTGATGGAATTAAACGTGTCGATTCTAGTGTACCACCGAGCCACGGTCCAGTGGTCAAGTGAAATATTACTGGAGCTCTCTCTATTTGTCCTTAAACGTTATGCGTGGAGCAGTGACAGAACAGGTGCTTTATATAAGCAATATTTACAAAGTGTAGGTAGTGAATGAGGGAGGGGTGAACACCAAGCCAGACGATAGTAAGTGACTACATTGAAAGCAAACAGCCACTGCTGTATGTGAAGCTAGACAGCTGTAACAGTTTACTTGTAGAGGTATATAAAGGCATACAGCAGTAACTGCTTACGTCTCAAGTCAGCAGTTACTGCTGTTTACCTTTGCAGTACGAGGTACTTGATGTGTGGCTGATACTGGTTTATGCGCTGGAGCGTGGCCAACTGAACCAAAACACTTCCCACTTCCACCATGACTTGCAAGACTGTGTCGTGAGGTAAACGTCCAGACCCTTTCTGTACCAGGTGATATGTATCAAGGACTCTTTATTCCGCTCATCTGTCTGCGGGAACGAGCGTTCGCTTGTAAATTAAAGATGAACCGCTGCTTACCTTTGACGTTGGATCTGCTCTGCGAAGCCAACAAATATTTTTTTTGCTTTACGCTACAGTATTTTATTAACCTTTATTAATTAGGTTTCTGTTCTGATAAATGAATTCCCATTACAGCAAAAATGTGTGGTCATTGAATAAAACTAACCTAATGATTTGTAATTCAGAACCAATGATAGCTCACATGAAAAGATTAATACATTCTTGAAATTTAAATTGGTTAGTTTACATCCATCTCAAATCTCCTATGTATTTATTAACTCCATTTAATGACCATATAACTACAAGGATCCACGTCGCTATATCGCCTTACACGCAAATTTGCGCAATTCACATTGTCTCTCGTTCAATAATGCTAATATTACGAAATTATTATACAATTAGTTCGTGCCCAATCTCTATAAATTGAACTCTATAAATTGAACTTGCGGGTTCAATTACAGTTCAATGCTGGCTCAGCGTGTCTAGCTGCACATTGTTTAATTTATGTTTAAGTGAATTTGGAAATTTGGTGCACACCATGCCCAACTAAATGAAATGAATCGGGCTTTAGGCCACCTTTGTGCACATATAGGCTAAACTGGGCCAGGAGAACCTCCTGAGGATGGTGAGATGATTGAGATGACACTGTCTTCCAGACACAGGATTCGAAATTCGAGCCCTGGCGGTCTGAGGCCGAGCACGCTACCTCTCGGTCACGGAGGCTCCCCACAATACTAACTTTCACACGTGGATGGGGAAGAAACACTTTTGTTTCTTTCAAACCGCCGAGGCCGGGAACCGAACCCCGGACTCTGGCGTGAAAGGCAGCGGTGCTAACCACTACCCTAGGGCCCCCGCCCCCATGCCCAACTGCAGTATGTATGTATCTACGGTTTGAATCATGTATCGATGTATCAGCCATACGGGGGTTTCTACAAGGTCACATATCATTGAGATATATGAATGTTTAAAGATGTGTCCTAATTATAAAGCGTTACGGTCCTATAGTGAGTGTAGAGCCTTTCACATACAGGTTTGAATAATAATAGCCTGCATTTCATATGATGTGCCAGATAGAAAATATCCGCGCCACACATTCATTCGCGAATCTCTTAACCCTAAAAGCGCTGTATTACAAAGTTTAAATTTCCACCCACTTGAAGTTCTGTCTCGCTACCGCGACCCACATCTTCAAGTGGGTGAAAATTACTCATATTTGTTTAATTTCCTAATCTTGAAACCTTTCTTTAATGTCAAACCATCGAGCCTACTGCTCGTAAACAGTGTTAAAAACTTGATTTCAAAGTACATTACAACGACGTTGACTGGAGGTTTATTCAATTTCACCCGATTATTAATAACAGAAGCCAGACAGTCATTAAAATAAATAAATTGTACTTTTTAATACCAGCTACTTTTTAGCAATATCTATTCTATTCCATCTAATTTTGAATAGGAACCGAAATTCCGTCTCACTTAATCTTTTTAGCAAATATTAAAAAGACCAAAACATATTATCGGATGATAATTAAAATTTTTTTTGCAATTTGATAAGTGTACATTATGCGGGAGATTACCTTGTTTAAAAAGACTTGAGACTCATAGTATCAGTTGATCTTAATTTGATTCGTGTGTTCTGTCACGATCTAATTTCCGTGTTGGACTGAATCATGTGCTATTGAATTACAAAGTATGATTAAATGATCAAATGATCAAATAAATCAGTTGATCTTGATTTGATAACAGTGTGTGCTATGACGCGATTTCTATTCTTTGAAAAATGTGAATCATTTAATCAATACTAATTTACATTATGGTAGTATTTTGCAAAATTATTGTGCTATTTTTTTTATGAGAACGCAATCAATCTCTCGGGAATAAAAAGGTCGTATCCGTCTATATGACCCTTCACACCCAAATGGAAGCCATTTACCATGGGACGCAAATTCTCTTGCAAACGGTTCCGGTACGCAGACCACAACAGACCGTCGTCACGTACCGGGGTCAAATCCGGTATAAGTCCAGGCGGTGCTTCGTCTTCACGGAACAATTCAGTGTAGACCGTAACTATGTCAAAAAGGAGGAACTGAAATTCCAGGAAATGGATAACAAGTCACTTGCTAAAATATGAGTGTGCGGTCATCATTCATTTTGTTAGATGGAGGTTCTGTTCAGATTAAATCGTCTGTTATGCATATTTTTCAGTTACATTTGCGGTATTGCATCAAGTCCCATATAATGCAAAACTATGCAAGAAATAATTACTGCAACATGGACTGACCCTTTGGTTCTTACAACATAGACTGGCCCTTTGAATCTTACAACATAGACTAACCCTTTGAATCTTACAACATAGACTGACACTTTGAATCTTACAACATAGACTGACACTTTGAATCTTACAACATAGACTGACACTTTGAATCTTACAACATGGACTGACACTTTGAATCTTACAACATGGACTCACTCTTTAAATCTTACAACATAGACTGACACTTTGAATCTTACAACATAGACTGACACTTTGAATCTGACAACATGGACTGACTCTTTGAATCTGACAACATAGACTGACACTTTGAATCTTACAACATGGACTGACACTTTGAATCTTACAACATGGACTGACTCTTTGAATCTGACAACATGGACTGACTCTTTGAATCTGACAACATGGACTGACACTTTGAATCTTACAACATGGACTGACTCTTTGAATCTTACAACATGGACTGACACTTTGAATCTTACAACATGGACTCACTCTTTAAATCTTACAACATAGACTGACACTTTGAATCTTACAACATTGACCTAAACTATAAATCTTACAACATTGACTGAAGCCTTTGGATCTTACAGCATAGGCTGATTTATAGGATTGTTAAGCTTACACGATATAAAGCTTCAAATGGATCCTAACTAGTTTACTTGAATAAACTGCATTTGACATAAAATATGCCTTGAATATGCTGCCTTGTGGAGAAAAGATTACCAATGCTAAAATGTGTTTATTTAACTCTGATTCGTGCGTAAAGATAACTAATTATCTACTACTGAAATTAAATATTACTTCCTGTTTATTTATATGATGTTGGAAATTGGGTTAGTAATTCCGGATTCAAATAAAAAAGTCAGTATATGAACAAGGGAACAATTCAGTATCCACGAAGATTAATATATTATTGTTTATCCTCTTCTTATGTTCATTTGTTAGAAAAATTTAAAAAAATACGCAGTACGCAGCCTGATGGGTCATGGTGTGTGAGCGATATGCTAATATTGTTTGCAATAACTAGCATAATCCAAATATAAAATATCATTTCATGTTTAAAGACACACTTTATTTACTAGAGATAATTTTTAACATACAGTTTTATTAAACGCGTTTGGCCTAATCCACCCTAACCATTATCCTGCTATAAGGTAAATTATTAAAAAAAAATTAAATATGGAAGTTATCTCTGGTTACCACGACCACAACTTCAATTGTGCGAGAATGACTCTGCTTAACTTGATATCAACCATTTCCAAATCTTGATGTTTAAACACACGTTACGTTCCCAATAACAGTGATTTAGTAGGCCAATAAAAACGACTATAATCGCGCGTAACTGTGAGAAGGTTAACATAGAATGTTTGAAGTTATTTATCACCCCCACAACCCCAAACTTCAAGTGTACCAAGAACCACTAGTTGGACGAGATCTGCATCTTTTTCAGATCAGTTTACGAGTATGCTAATTTTGCCTATTCAATTTACCTCCTCAACGTAGTTAAAAAATGGGGTAATTTGTGAGTGACATTATAAACGTTGTGCGACGTCGAGATGATTTTGACCTTTGTTCGCGACATCGTGATGAGTTTGATCTTTTTGGGGTTTTGTGTTACATGACATAACATAACATAGCGGATATGCTTGACACATTGATTGTGGCACGTTGACACGTTGACATTGTCGTCTTTTATCCTAATAAATGAAGTGGTCACAGCATCAATGATACAAATAAACATGTGAACATTGCTTAACATTGCTTTCTGCACAATCATAGCGATAGCGCGACAGAAGGAAGCCCGAAGCAGGGACTATGCCATACTCTTATCTCGAATGACTCCAACGGTTATTTATAGGCACATTACCATAGGCAGCACTGTACACTCCACGCATTTGAACAGTTTGGAGCACTGTATATGCACAACCACGATGACAAATATCCGTCCCGACCGGGATTCGAACCTGGTACCTACAGGTTACAAGCCCCAGTCGATACGAATGAGCTATCGGAGCCGGCCTACAGATAAACATATACCATGCAGTCACTTCAAGTCATTGCATAATCTGCTTCTAATCAATTGTATACAAAATATATTACCCCTTACACCACTAAGCGCGACTTTTACCGTCTTTAGTCCGTTTTATTAGCCGTTTAAATCACTGTTATTGGGAATGAAATGTGTGTTTAAACATCAAGATTTGCAAATGTTTAGGCTGAAATTAAACAAATATGATTAATTTTCATCCACTTCAAGTTGTAGTTGAAGTGGGTAAAAAAAAAAAAAAAAAAATTTAGAGGTCTAAGGGTTAAACTTCATATATGCAAGATCAAGCAAGAGGAAGACATGTTTTCCTAAATGTTCTCCTAAAACCATTCTGGTACTGATTGTGGAATGTTTTATTGGTGATATATCTAATATATCTGTAATTAGTATTTTTGCATTACAATTTAGATTTTTAATTTTTGTTGAATGTGTATTGTGTATTCTGACTATTTTTGTCATGAAATAGCAATCGAAATGTTTTCTAATTGTTTTTTCGTAACATTATTACGGTGTTATGATATACAAATGGCTATTTATATGTCACCTGTGTGCTGTAAGGGCTCATTATTAAAATAAAGTTAATAGTAAATTTACGGGACCAAGACAGTTGGTGCGTTTGAGTAGGTGGTAAGGTTGGTAAGTGATATGCTTCTGTTGTTACCTGTTTTTTATAATGATCACATTTTATAATTGTATTTGTTATGAAAAAATATTATTATTATGATAAACTGGTGTACACCAGTGTACAATGATGTACACTGGTGTACAGTGCTACCTGCCCGCTGAGGCGGGCAGATAATACTGTTCATCAGCGTACATCAGTGTACATTAGTGTGGCCTATTGAATATGCTCAGTTGTTCACGCAGTGACAAGTCATTTTCGATATGCTAACATTAGTGTAGCCCACACTATACAGACTGTACATTCCGACATGATTTATTAATGCGATCTATGATTTCAGCTTTTTTAACTACCTGTCTATTTAGAGATAGTTCGCTGAGCATGGGAAATGATTCATGCGTGATGTATCAGCAACACACACATTAACATTTAAAATACAGTACTCTCATGCAAGGTAAAAATACTGCTTACTTTAATGAATTCACAACTTTTGTTACCTCCAATCTAATGTGTTTACATGATTGAATAAACAATTATTATTATTCCTCTTCTAAACAAATCAACGTGAATATGATAAAATCAGCGAGCCTTTTCTGAGATACAAATTTGCCGAGGTAGCTGTTCGTCAAGAACTGTCAATTATCGCAAATTCTGCGAATATAAAATCGGAACTATCAATAAAACTGCACACACAGATTGTACGATTAATCCGATTAATTCACCTCTACTAAAATAAAACTAGTAGACTGGTTGGTGAAGTGAAAAAGATGACGACATTCAGACACTCGAAGTTTACAATTCGCGAATTTCATTTTTCTTTAGTAGCGCTATTATAATAATAATTTTCGCGAGATTCTTGAATTTGTGAATTTGTCCGCCTTGCGAAATTTGCGAAATTTAAAATCTCACGAATATTACCAGATCAACAGTATTTTGTTACTTTGACACCTGAATCTGTACACCGTGAACGGAGAGAGAACCCCAGTGTCGGCGTCACAGGCGGTAGCTCTAACTACTACTCTACCCTCTCCATCACATAAGGGAGAGAGAACGGAGAGAGGACCCTAGTGCCGACATGATAGGCGGTACCTCTAACTACTACTACACCCTCTCTATCACATAAAAAGCTATAAAATGATCTAGTCATATGGAGTATTATTATCTCCAGTCAAGACCAAAAATTAGTCAGGAATGACTTATGCATAAAGACTTGAATAATTCACATTTTATATATTTTATTTCATAATGGATGACAATAAATTATTGCTGACACAATTATGATACTGTCTTTATGAATTACAAGTAGAGTGGTCTTGTGATATAACACAGCATAGCGGCCAGTGTAATATTAATGAGATTCAGTGAATTATCGTGAATCATCTGCGTGCATGGGTGAGGAGTGACTTGAATGCAGCAGAAAACACATTAGAGTGGTCGCCAAATAGCATATTGGGGGAAACTTGCAAATCGGAAAATACAAACATTTTTGCGGATTATTAATGTACGAGATGTCTAGATTGACATGAACAAGTTGGCCAGACTGGCATCTTTGAGTATTTTTAATTATCACTTAAAATTTAAAATGGCCGCCGTCAACACATGAAAATCTACGTATAAACTTGGTTTGGGGTAGAGATTTGGGTGTCAGGACTGAACATTGAGTATGCCCAAATAGCCATAATAGTCCAGTGGCTGGGGAGATTATGTGTGCATGAAAGGTGCAGAAAGTTTGGCATTTTTATTTATTAATGTACCTATTGGAGGGCCAGAATCACGAGGGTGGACATCTGGGAGAGTGGCAGCAAGGGAGAAAATGATGTTTGAACATATGTACCCCTTGTTAAAATGTCAATTTTCGCTATTTTCTTAAATAGTGTGTGATAGGTGTGAAAAAAAATGTAGGACTGCCCCAAAGCACCCTATCCACTACACATGGTTGCATGTACTGTTAGTAGGTTCTTTTATGAAGATATGTGCTTGCAAATTTTCAATAATGACTTTGAAATGCGAAAAATTTTCCTTTTTATGCCTAATTTATGCATATGTTCTAGAAAGTTCAAGTTTTTCCCCCTGTTCTTGAAGGTGAATAATTTTTTCTTCAGGTAAAGCCATCCTATATAGAAGACTACCAGAAACGTTATTGAGAGCTAACTACTATACAGACGAGGAAATTGAATATTACCTTACCATACCCCCTCAAATTGAAATTAACGTCTTATTTCGCGTTACTGCATTTATCTGCATTGTATGTCTATGTGTGTTAAATTTACAGAAAATTTTCAAGTTGCTGTTCCCATTATAAATTAGAAATAACAAATTGGAAACTAGGAGGATGTAATATTATTTAATAATCAAGTTATTTTTTAGGATATCACCGGGGTTTTTATATAAATATCGCATTATATCTTTCAGATTTAATGTGATATTCTTATACGTATATATTGCAGTATGCAGCAATTTCAGAGATACTACTGAAGCTTAGTTAAAATAGTTATTAGTTTAGATCAACATGATTGTTAAACATATGGAAAGATGATGTGTATCCCAGGATATCGAGCTGTAAAGGCAACTGAACAGAAAAGGAATACCTTATCTGCTGGAAATCCTGCACTACCGGATAGACTACTGGAATTTTATTGGAAGCTATTTTAATGATGAATGTCCTTGGTATTCCGCTCATAAACAACCCCCAGGAAAGTATTGACACTGACATAGTGAAGTGCATATTTTTTCAGATAGACACAAAAAAAGAACCAACCAGCTCCGAGAAAGGCCGTAAGCGGATTTTGGATGCAGCAACCATCAGAAAGGACATTGTGAATAAACGGTTGAAAACTATTGGCGATGAACCCCTTAGTTATCACATGGACAATCATTGTTATAGGACATATACAAATCAGAAGTCATTCAACAAGCACCGAATGGCTTCATCTGTACCACGTGATCAAGCTGAGGGATGTCCCGAAACCTTGAAGCGTATCCGATCATTGTCAACAGCTCGAAACCCAGCGGGAAAGAAGGTTGACATATATACAATACCATGTGTAATATGTGGTCAGGTAAAGTACTATGGAAGTACAAACAAACATCGAATATGTGAATCTGGAAATAAAAATGAAATGAATCGGGCTTTAGGCCACCTTTGTGCACATATAGGCTAAACTGGGCCAGGAGAACCTCCTGAGGATGGTGAGATGATTGAGATGACACTGTCCTCCAGACACAGGATTCGAAATTCGAGCCCTGGCGGTCTGAGGCCGAGCACGCTACCTCTCGGTCACGGAGGCTCCCCACAATACTAACTTTCACACGTGGATGGGGAAGAAACAATTTTTGTTTCTTTCAAACCGCCGAGACCGGGAACCGAACCCCGGACTCTGGCGTGAAAGGCAGCGGTGCTAACCACTACCCTAGGGCCCCCGCCCATGTGAATCTGGAAGGGCTCAACATTTCCTAGAGGTTACAGCATTTTTCCAAGATGAAGTATGCAAACCAACCTGCAACATACAAGACATTTATGGTGTGTTTGGTTCAGACATATACTATCACCCTGCTTGTTTCAGCAAATACATTAAACGCTTTGAAAACAGCAGAGGTCCCGTAAAGAGCAGCATAATGTCTACCAGAAAATAATTGTTGAATAGTGTTTTTGAAGGCATTTATCATAGTCTGGTGCAAGGCAAAGTTTACCCCTTAAGCGATATCTGTGATCGCTGTAACAACCTGTTATCCACTGACAAAGTTGACAATATGCAATTGAAGGTACTTTTAACAGCAAAGTATGGTAATCAGATTTGATTTTCAGGTTCTAATAAGTTCCTTCTGAAAAAATGGCTGATACTATTCGGGAACATGATCTTTTAAATGAATGTGCAACAATTCCGCGAAATCTACGTGGATTTTGGTTTGCAGGACAGATTTTGCGATGCACATGATATATAAAGTGCCTGGAATGGTACAGAAGTGCCTGAAGATCTGCTGAAGTTCTTTGGTGCCTTGTTCAATTTCAGTCATACAGATTTCAATCACCCTGGTAGTCAAGCACAATTAAATGACCACGATACCGAGAGGGTATATCTTTGAAGAAAGCGTAAAATGTTTGCACTGTTCGAAACATTCTACCATGTTATCCATAATGGACACAAGAGAACGCCAATGCATATCATGAATGCACAGGCAATACATGAGACATACAAAAGCAGAACTCATCCAGAGTTTCAATCATCTTGGTCAATGTATAGGGCATGATAAAGTACGGAGGTATCACACAGACATGGCAACTCTGACAGCAGAAAAAAACAGCAATGATGTACCAATCCCAAGTCACTTTGATACTGAAACCTTCACAACCGCTTTTTTGATCATGAAGAAGCAACCCTATCAGGAATTGGTGGCAGCCAAGACACAGTGTCGAGTCTTATTTGAGGATAAACCAGCTTACCCTTCATGTAAACATAATGTTTCAGAAAGTAGTGTAATCCATGGATCAAAGATTTTGAACTCTGGGCTGCACTGCAAAGCCATATTCCAAGTCAGCAAAGAAACCGGTTGTACCATCTTCTTATGAAGTCTTAGCTTACCTAAGAATGTATCCAGATGAAACATATGACACACACACTTACACGTCTGGATCTGACAGATACCCAGACTGCGAATGTGAAAGCAATATGTGCATCTCAAGAGATGCCATCATGAGGTGCATTCATCTCAATAGTCACAGAAGAGAATATTCCTGAAAAGGTTGTTGAATTTTTTGCCAGTGCTTCCACATCCAGTTACTGACCATGAGACATTCTTTACAGCAATGCAGAACTTATTGAATGTGCCGAATCAACTTGGCCAGAGTTACCAACCTGTGTTTTGTGATGAAGGCGTTTTTCACATTGCCCGCGAAATCTAGTTTCATCATCCAGGAGAGTTTAGGAACCTTTTCATTCGCCTCGGATCATTTCACATGACTAAGATCTTCCTTGGCTGCATGGGAAAATATCTGAGAGGCAGCGGAGCTGGAAAAACATGGACAGAAAGTCTTGTCTTTGGTGTCAATGTGGTAGAGTCAGTTCTAAATGGAAGACATTATATCAGATCACTTAAAGAAATGCTCCTCTTCGAAGAAAGTATGCTCCAGTGGTGTGAAATTTTCAAGATATATGGGACCCAACAGTATGCTGATGAGCTTGAAATCCTAAGACGATAAGCTTCACGCAGAGACACAGAAACTTCTGGCAGATTTCATGCATCGGTATCGTGGTCATTTGATTGTGCTTGACTACCAGGGTGATTGAAATCTGTATGACTGAAATTGAACAAGGTACCAAAGAACCTCAGCAGATCCTCAGGCACTGCTGTTCCATTCCAGGCACTTTCTAGATCGTGTGCATCGCAAAATTTGTCCTGCAAACCATAATTCACGTTTGACAGTGAATTTCGCAGAATTGTTGCACATTCATTTATAACATCATGTTCCCAAATAGTATCAGCCATTCGTTCTAAAGGAACACAGTCAACGTAGATCAAAGCAAATTTCTTATCAGAACCTGAAAATCGAATCTGATTACAATACTTTGCTGTTAAAAGTACTTTCAATTGCCTATTGTCAACTTTGTCAGTGGATAACAGGTTGTTACACCGATCAGGAATATCGCTTAAGGGATAGCCTTTGCCTTGTAGGGGCCTACCAGACCATGATAGATGCCTTCAAAAACACTATACAGCAATTATTTTCTGGACGTCTGCTGATTTCAAAACGTTCAATGTATTTGCTGAAACAAGCAGGGTGATAGTATATGTCTGAACCAAACACTCCATAAATGTCTTGTATGTAGCAGGTTCGCTTGCATACTTCATCTTGGAAAAATGCTGTAGCCTCTAGAAAATGTTGAGCCCTTCCAGATTCACATATTTACTGTTTGTTTGTACTTCCTTAGTACTTTACCTGACCAGATATTACACATGGTGTTGTATATATGTCAACCTTCTTTCCCGCTGGGTTACGAACTGTTGACAATGAGGCTACGCTTCGAGGTTTCGGGACATCCCTCAGCTTGCCGCTGGGTTACGAGCTGTTGACAATGAGGATACGCTTCGAGGTTTCGGGACATCCCTCAGCTTGATCACGTGGTACAGATGAAGCCATTCCGTGCTTGTTGAATGACTTCTGATGTGTATATGTCTTATAACAATGATTGTCCATGTGATAACTGAGCGGTTCATCAACAATAGTTTTCAACCGTTTATTTACAATGTCCTTCCTGATGGTTGCTGCCTCCAAAATCTGCTTACGGCCTTTCTCGGAGCTGGTTGGTTCTTTCTTTGTGTCTATCTGAAAAAATATGCACTTCTTTATGTCAGTGTCAATACTTTCCTGGGGGTTGTTTATGAGCGGAATACCAAGGACCTTCATCATTAAAATTGCTTCCAATACAATTCCAGTAGTCTATCCGGTAATGCAGGACTTCCAGCAGATAAGGTATTCCTTCTCTGCTCAGTTGCCTTTACAGCTCGATATCCTGGAATAAACATAATCTTTCCATGTGTTTAAAAATCATGTTGATCTTAACTAAAAAGCTATTTTAACTAAGCTTCAGTGGTATCTCTGAAATAGCTGCATACTGCAATATATACGTATATGAATATCACATTAAATCTGAAAGGTATAATGCGATATTTATATAAAAAACCCAGTGATATCCTAAAAAATAAATCGATTATTAAATAATATTACATCCTCCTAGTCTCCAATCTGATATTTCTAATTGATATTGGGAACTGCAACCTGAAAATTCCTGTAGATTTAGCACACATAGACATACAATGCAGATAAATGCAGTAACGTGAAATAAGACGTTAATTTCAATTTAAGGGGGCAGGGTAAGGTAGTATTCAATTTCTTCGTCTGTATTGTAGTTAGCTCTCAATAACTTTTCTGGTAGTCTTCTATATAGAATGGCTTTACCTGAAAAAAATATTAATCATCTACCTTCAAGAAATGGGCGAAAAAACTTAAACTTTCTAGAACATAATTATGCATAAATTAGGCATAAAAAGGACACTTTTTTTTGCATTATTGAAACTTTGCAAGCACATATTCACATAAAAGGACCTAATAACAGTACATGCAACCATGTGTAGTGGATAGGGTGCTTTGGGGCACTCATACAATTTTTTTCACACCTATCACACACTATTTAAGAAAATAGCAAAAATTGACATTTTAACGAGGGGTACATATGTTCAAACATCATTTTCTCCCTTGCTGCCACTCTCCCAGATGTCCACCCTCGTGATTCTGGCCCTCCAATAGGTACATTAACAAATAAAAATGCCAAACTTTCTGCACCTTTTATGCACACATTATCTCCTCAGCCACTGGACTATAAGTGGCTCTCAATAAATTTCCCATGAATCCTATGTCGCGTTTGAAATAAAACAGCGTCATCCAAGATGACCGCTAACGGATATTTTTCAAAAATCAGATAAATAAGTGTGATAAGTCATTTCTGACTAATTTTGGGGCGTGGAGCCTATTTTTGGACATCAGATTACAATTTTAAGTTTTTGTTACTCCCAAGCACCAAACGATGTGTCAATAATGTCATTCTAGGCACTGGTGACCTCAAAAACGTTATTTGATGGCCTTCAGTCTTAATATGAAGGGCAGAAATGAGTAGGCTACCAACGGTCATGGGAAATACAACTTCTTCACAAGCGATCCAATACTTACATGTGATATATGTTGTTTCTGATTATGTCATTTCTGACTAATTTTGCGACGCAGAATCCAATTTTTGCATCAATACTGTAATGTCAAGCATAGATTACCCTAAAACCCTTATTATGTGACTTCAAACATTTTATCAGAGATAAAAGAATGACCAGTAGTTGTCATAGTGAAAATACAACTTTTACAAAAGTGGGCCGATAATTACATGTGATTTGTCGTTTCTGACTAGCTTTGTGCGCAGAATCCATTTCTGCTATCACTAATAATGTCCTTCTTGGCATCCGTCACAAGTGACCTTTAAAACCTTATTATATGACATCAGCCTCAGTATGAAAGGCAGATATAATCAACAACGGTCATATGGAAAACACAAATAATCCAATAGTTGTGTGATGTATCGTTTTTGTGGCATCAATAATGTCATTTCAGGCATCAGTTGATAAAAATGAGCTGCCACGTGTTGGTGATCGTGAATCCATTTATGGCATACAAGAACATCATCTTTCACATATAAAAAGAACATAGATATATTTCAAAATATAAAAATATGACTACAATCGTTTCTCATGAGTTGTTCACTAATTAGTAGCGTTTAGCCTACGTACCATCACCCCGTTCCCTCGTATTGTGTTTACTCTGCCCGCTGAGTTGCGACGCTGTGACAGCATTAAAACAGCATTGATTCAACTTCAACTGCATAACCATGATAAAATTATATTATGTTCCGTTCTTGTAGTATACTATTCTGTGAAACTTGACCCCCTTTGTTGTCACCGAGCTGGCTAATACAATGAAGTATGAGGGAGAGGGTCTTATATGACTTTATTTTAACAGAGTTCCAATTTAAAACGTTTTCCGGTGACGTCACTGCGTTTCACAGAATACGAGAAACAGTCAATGTGGAGGCAACATATATAATTAAAAACTAGTTGACCAGAAACAAGCTCTCCAAATTACACCTAACAATACGCTCTTTTCAATCGAGGAATGGTTACATGTGCATTGGTATGAGAAACCACACGCCAACATAATTACTACATGTCTAAGGCAATATTTATTTTCTATTTAAATAGAAATTCGATAGCCTTGACTTCCAATGTTTTTACCGAGCTAGCTAATACAATGAAGTATGTAGAAAGGGATCTTATTTAACACTGTTTTCATCGAGTAGCCATTCAAAAGTGTTACTGGTGACGTCACTGTGTTTCACAGAATAGGGGTACTGATGTGGTTGTTAGTGGTAGTACATTATCACCTTAGGAACTAGGGAATCGTTAGTCTGTTGCATGCTGTGTGGCATGGTACATATTCAACTAGTCTACAACAAACACCCAAAAGAAAGTGAAGCCTCCACGAGTCCGGCCATACTCTTTGGGTGGATTGCTAGTACGCTGTTGTTCCTCACAAAGCCCGAGCATTGTGTGATAGTACAAATCTTTAACACCATTTCGGGGTTTAAAAAGGTAAAAGTACGTCAGATCATAAACTTTTGGCTTGATTGCAGACTTATATCCGTCAAGGTCCAGTAACCACAATAAGGGGGATGTCATAATGGTACGTAGGCTACACGCCACCATAGAAACAAGCGTATTGTGAGCAGATTATCAAGTTTTAATCAACAAAATACCATTGATATTGCATTCCGAAGAGATGGAACTATAAGATACGACTGTATTCATATCTTCATTCTATCCACTCGTCAAGTTTGAATTTTATCAGGTCAATTTTGAAATTTGTAACCTATTTTTATACCCTCAAATAGATTCACAGTGACCAGATTCATCTAAAATGAAACATTACAGCTGATGTTTATCGGACGGATAACTGATGCCTAGAATGACATTAACCGCTGGTGATCATGTTTTGTCCTTCATGTGGTACTTGAAGGTCACTGAAGCTTATAATGGTAATTTGAGGTTCACAAATGAGTTACAGCCCCAATAATAGTCCGAAATGACATATCACACTTGACTATTGCATTACTAGTTGAAATTCTTTTTTTTTTTAAATATCCGTTGCGGCCATCTTGGATTTTGCTGTTTTTTGGACAAACGCGACATAGGATGAGAAATTTTAAGAGAGCGGTATGTGGCTATTTGGGTATACTCAATCTTCAGCTCTGATGCCCAAATTTTTACCCCAAACCCAGTTCATACGTTGATTTTTTATGAGTTGTTGAAGCCATTTTGAATTTTCAATGATAATTTAAAATGATCAAAGGTGCCGGTTTGGCATACTTACTCATATCAATCGAGACATATCATGCATCAACACTCTCTCATTGACTCTCTCAGTTACTCAGTTACTCACTCACTTACTCGCTTACTCACTCACAAACTCACTCACTCACTCACTCACTCACTCACTCACTCACTCACTCACTCACTCACTCACTCACTCACTCACTCACTCACTCGGCCGGCTCCGATGGCTCATTTGTATCGACTGGGGCTTGAAACCTGGGGCTACCAGGTTCGAATCCCGGTCGGGACGGAAATTTGTCATCGTAGTTCTGCATATACAGGGCTCCAAATTGTTCAAAGGCTTGGAGTATACAGTGCTGCCTATGGTACTGTGCACTATAAAGACCCCTTGAAGTCATGCGAAATAAGAGTAGGGCATAGTCCCGGCTTCGGGCTTCCTTCTGTCGCGATATTGCCATGATTGTGCAGAAAGCGACGTAAAGCAATATTCATATATATCACTCACTCACTCAGCCCCTCCATGCAGACGGCATATTACATGATTACAGACAGCCAGCCAGCAGGTAGTGTGATTCACGTACTCATTAAGTATCATTGGCCACAATTTCACGCTTCTTATCATTAGTATACCAGTTATTTATCGCTTAACACTCCACAGGCAGAATAATTGAAAGCGTATTTCGATAAAGTCTTTATTCTCTACCGGATTAAATATGTATTAAATTTAGGTATTTCAGTGTCCCAAACACACAAACGTTTGTTCTAAAATTATTACTAAATTTGCTTTACATGCCCCAACAAAATGGGCTATTAATTTGTACGCCATTTAGCTGTCTGGGAATGACATTTGTCCAGCAATCACAAATCTTCATGTGGACACGACCCAGCAATGGGGCTATTCCGGGGACATTAGGCCGAAGTTGGGCCACTGCAAATTACTTTTAGCTGCTCCACCAAGCTGACCACATTTTCACTGCCTAAAGCTATTGACAGACATGTTGTCCTTGTGTTTATAACAACATCGATGTGCATTGATTTATGACTTGGATACAAATATGCATGACATAATTTAGCTAGGAATCCACATTCTCGTGATCCGTGATGCGTAATGTGTGATGCGTAACGACCAATTACACATGTACGTGAAGATAATTATGCGACGTGAATGCTACGTGATTCGTAATAGTTTTTGTTGGCTACACTGCTGCTTAGCTACAGTAAAACCTAAATCTTGGCATATAGGACCTACCTTGTATTGTACTCAATATGGTTAATTTATAAAACATAATTGAACTGACATTTTATTTTACTTTTACACAAATAGTTGATAAAGTTTCTTGTTATTACAATCATGTTTTTTTCAGAGAAACATGGTCACGTTATTATTCAAATATGTAATGAATCGCTTGTACCTACCTGAGGGCGGTGTGTATTTCGATACGCGTTTGAGGCAGATTGAAGTTACGCGACTTCATTGTTAAATGAAAACAAATGGGAAGAGAAGAGACCTCAGATTGGAGTTTTGTTTGCGTGGAGAGCCCTTGCCACGGGGAATGGAATAAAATTAGTAGTAGAACACTGATTTGTTTTATCATTTATATAATCTTATAATTATATTGTTAACACATGTATCGTTTATGTGAGTAGGTCTAGTTGCAATTTGTGTGTACTTTAGATTTGTTTTTATTATTTCGTTCGCTCTGTACGCACATACATAATGAATGAGTTGTAATAAGAAGCTTATTTTTAAAGGGTGTATGCGCAATCTGCCTTTTTCCTGTTGTCACCATTATTAATATGGTGATTTTATGGCAATATAGGGGCCTACTCTATTATATCAGAGAGTTAAATACGCGAGCCCAAAACTATTACGCATCATGTATGGAGCATCACGCGCAAATGTGTAATTGTAAACGTAGCAATGTACAAGTTAGTTTATTCAGATAGTCCCGTGGTAGGATATGACCTTATACAGCTACTTCATAATGTCAAAAGGTCTACTATCTTCATATTTTAATAATGTCATCCAGACGTGGATTTAAATATATAAATCACCAATCATAAATGCAAACCTGCGATCAAGTATTAAAAAGGAAAAAATTGAAAGGTGGATCAGTCTACAACATATAGCAAGGCAAACAACAATTATTGCTCACTTGTCATGTTACACTGAATTGTCATGTAAGCAGTAACTGTTGTGCCTTTGCAAGCATAATGATGCCTTAATACAAATCATCACGTTTGTCACGATACCCCGATATCTAGGCCTGTGTCTTATAATGAGAAAATAGAGTAGCTGTTTAATACTTGACAAATAAGTAGCTAATGCATGTGGGCTTTGCATTCATCTTCATACTTGTCGCTCCTACGCTATATGTTAACCCTTATGGCGCTAAGCGCAAATATAGACGTTTTTAATCTTTTGTTTTATTAGCCGTTTCGTATCGCTGAATTAAATTATTTAATTCAGCAATTTAAAGATTAAAACATGAGCCTTCTTGGTTACTGCATTGGGCTGTTATTAATAATATGCATAAGTGATGCATGTGGTATTAACATACACCTGCAGTTTTTTTGAAGTTGTATTGTACCAGTCAGCAATGTCTGCAGGCAATGCATGGCGCGTGGTCTTCACACGTCATGCATTGCCTGCAGGCGCTGGTGGCTGGCAGAGCGCCTGGAACAAGCACTGGACACGTGTCTCTCACATTTGACCACAGTGACTGCTCTCCTTAACATTATATTACATATTCGATTCATTAAATTGCATTGATCAGTAAATTGCATTGTAGTATATTTAGTTATGCTCAGTTGATATTAAAGAGTAAACGCTTCGCGGATGATTTTTTCATAATTATATATTTTATGTTCTTAGAGTTCCTATGCTTCTAGTTTTAGTGACTATTTTTCAAAACGTTTTTTCTCCATTAAAGCTGGTCACTTCGTGATAGTTGTTGCTCTTTAGAGGACTGGTTGTATCAGGACCAAACTTGGATAAATGTTGTCATAGGCCTTTACTATATTTTGTAACATATTCAACTTTATAACAATTGACCTAAGTTATTTCCAATCCAAGGCCTGCAAAGTTTGCATACACGATCTCGGTAGTATATCACGTCCTAATGATTTATAAATTTGCAAAGATTGTTTACACCATTGTTCAATTAATGTAATACAAAATATTAAATACCTATTAATATAGATGTTTAGTTGCTCATGCTGTATAAAAGCCATGGTTGACTGTGTTGTCGGTATTAATATATACATAGGTCACTTCTTCTCATCCATCTGTCTTTCTTGTATATATCTTTTGAAAGTTTTAAAGTGAAATCTGTTCTTATTGTAAAGCATAATGTGAAAAGGGAAGGTGCAATATATCCACGAAAGGACAAACTCTATCATTCATTTTGACATAATTATGATTATTACAGGTGAATCTGAAATTGACACTTCCGGGTGAAATCCTCTATTGAAATGTAATCTGTTTTCTGAAGTGTAATGCGTCTTTTTCTTTAGGTTTGACTGTTCGATATCTGGTTCTCCGTATGACTTGTAGGTATTTACTAATAATTTGTACGTAAACTAATGAAGAAAACCGGCTCCCATACTGCTGTACTTTGGGCCACTGGTCTTGTTTTAAGAAATGACTTACTCACTTACACCCTTCACTATATTTACTGAAGCGCAAAAGCCGCAAATGATGATAAATGAACAACATTCATTTTTGTAGGAAACCAGGAAATGACCTCATGTGGCCAGGTGCATTAGCACATTCTATGTGACTGAGTGATGTGAGTCATTTTCATAATTCACTGCAAGACAAGACAGCACATTGTATAAGCTGGTTACTTTACCATGTTTGAGTAGTATGTTGATTAAAGGGACTGGCCCAGGCTAAAATCATCAAAATATCGGTGATTTTATTTCGGGCTCTTAATAAGACCATATGATGTAAACATGTACATAGACTAGAACTGCAATTTTTTATAATTTTTGAGTAGCGCATTCACCAGTTAGGCTAGATATAGAGACGAAATTCCTGATTTCTAATTATTGACAACCATGTCAAAAATTGGAAATGCGGGAATTTCGTCTCTATATCTAGCATAACTGGTGAATGCGCAGCACGAAAATTATAAAAATTTGCAGTTCTAGTCTATGTACATGTTTACATCATATGGTCATATTAAGAACCCGAAATAAAATCACCGATTTTTTGATGATTTTAGCCTGGGCCAGTCCCTTTAATATAAATATATCACAGATGAATGAATGTATGAACGAATAAATGAATGAATGAATGAATGAATGAATGAATGAATGAATGAATGAATGAATGAATGAATGAATAAATAAATGAATGAATGAATGAATGAATGAAAGAATGAATGAATAAATGAATGAATGAATGAATGAAAGAATGAATGAATGAATGAATGAATGAATGAATGAATGAATGAATGAATGAATGAATGAATGAACTAATGAATGAAGGAATGAAGGAATGAATAAATGAACTAATGAATGGAGGAATGAAGGAATGCATAAATGAATAAATGAATGAATGAATGAATAAATGAATAAATGAATAAATGAATGAATAATCAAATGAACGAACGAATGGGCAAACGGACCAGCGGACGAACTATCGAGCGAACGAACGAACGCGAATGAATGAAAGAATGAATGAATGAATAAATGAATGAATGAATGAATGAATGAATGAATGAATAAATGAATGAATGAATGAATGAATGAATGAATGAATGAATGAATGAATGAATGAATGAATGAATGAATGAATGAAGGAATGAAGGAATGCATAAATGAATAAATGAATGAATGAATAAATAAATGAATAAATGAATGAATAATCAAATGAACGAACGAATGGGCAAACGGACCAGCGGACGAACTATCGAGCGAACGAACGAACGCGAATGAATGAAAGAATGAATGAATGAATAAATAAATGAATGAATGAATGAATGAATGAATGAATGAATGAATGAATGAATGAATAAATAAGTAAATAAATAAATAAATGAATGAATGAATGAATGAATGAATGAATGAATGAATGAATGAATGAATGAATGAATGAATGAATGAATGAATGAATAAATGAATGAATGAATGAATGAATGAATGAATAAATGAATGAATGAATGAATAAATGAATGAATGAATGAATGAATGAATGAATGAATGAATGAATGAATGAATAAATGAATGAATGAATGAATGAATGAATGAATGAATGAATGAATGAATGAATGAATGAATGAATGAATGAATGAATGAATGAATGAATGAATTATGTAAGAACCGACTGACAGCAATGAAACAATATTGTTGATAGTACAGTCTCTGGTCATTTGTAGATTAGAAGTCAGTCAATCGTGGCTACAATATATTAAGACTGCCCCACAAACAAGACATATTGGACCAATAGAGGTTTAATGTTGTACAACCGCCTGCGATGCCGAACCAACATTAACCCGCCATTGGTTCAATGTCTCACGTTTGCTGAGCTGCTAGTCACGGAATCCTGTTACATTGACTGCCGCTGTCACCAAAACCTGTCACGAACAATAAACATAGCCCAGCAGACACAAGACGTTGGACCAAAGTTATATCAACATTGATTCAACGTATTATGTCCGCTGCCGTTTGACATCTTTTTTGTCCATGGATAAGTTTATTATCGAAAACATCTGTGCTATTTTTTTTCATAATATTTTTTAATTTCAGATCTACCCTGTACTCCATTAAGCAAGGGATGTTCCAAGTCACATTATAAGTCAGTTTTCATAATTGATACTCCGCTCGAGGGCGGGGGCCCTAGGGTGGTGGTTAGCACCGCTGCCTTTCACGCCAGAGTTCGGGGTTCGGTTCACGGTCTCGGCAGTTTGAAAGAAACAAAAATGTTTCTTCCCCATCCTCGTGTGAAAGTCAGTATTGTGGGGAGCCTCCGTGACCGAGAGGTAGCGTGCTCGGCCTCAGACCACCAGGGCTCGAATTTCGAATCCTGTGTCTGGAGGACAGTGTCATCTCAATCATCTCACCACCCTCAGGAGGTTCTCCTGGCCCAGTTTAGCCTATATGTGCACAAAGGTGGCCTAAAGCCCGATCCATTTCATTTCATTTACTCCGCTCGATTCTTGAATTGGTTAAGTCAAAACTGCCCATTCATTACATATTTACTAATTTAAGCGCGAGACCGTGTTTAGATTCGGAATTCTGAAAAACTCTTGGGTCTTCATGATTGAAACAATGATATTTCAGCGCTGTAAGGGTTAAGCCTAGAATGCTTTGTTCTGTGGGCACTTCACCATCTTAATAGTACATGAAATGAATTCACAATTGAAGGGCTCTATGCCATTAAACGCCATTAACAGGTTCTTGCTGATAACGACAGATTTGAGGTGCTGAGGTAGGAACGATTATTGTGAAAAAAATCTTAGCTCTGCATTCTAAATCATTTTTCTCAGAAGCAGGTACATGTTTATAGCTGTTAATGAGCAGACTTCACTATACCAGCAAATATTACTGAATAACAATTATGTACACATAACATGCAGCAAGTCGTATCGGTAAGTTCACTTAACATGTTTTTTTACAAATAAAAAATCACAAATCAGCAATGCTAAGCACCCATAACATGATTTTACAAATTTAACAATATTTTAAATGTGCAAAAGTATTCAGATAAATAGTTGTGAAGTCACTGTTTCACAGATAATTATCTTATCGTTATCCGTGATTCTGGAACAAAATGCATAGAGGAATAAGATGGTAATGTCATTTACCATAATATATTATGATATTGAAATTGAACACTTGAACAAACAGGGAATATTTGCTCAAGGCATGCTGGGAGTCCTAGATATGAATACTAAAATTACTTCTCCAACATTATTGATAAACAGAATTATATTATTGGAAGCTCCAAGTGGAAAAAAATATTGAGCTGAACATTTGAAGTCGTTTTTCTCAAAGCAATAAAACATGCACTCAACGCGTTATTGCACGGAGCCATTTCATTTGGGATAATGTCTCCCATTGACTGTCGTACGAATAGCCACCCTGTATATTATATTTTTGGATTATAGATTAATCGACCATTTTCTTGTTCCAGGAGTTCTGATGTCACCGTTTCCAAGGTGTCGTGATTTACTGTGAACTGGCATCCGACAGACAACGTGCACCCAGTGTTTGTACTATGTTGGCACATCGTCTACGATGCCGGTCCAACATCACACAAACACTGCGTGAACGTTTGTTGTTGACGTCACAGATGAATGTCTCGCTCACATCAATTATGCATTCATACAAAAAACACACAGCTTAAAACGTACATGTAGCTTGCTGTTGCTCAGATTAAATATGTGTATTTTTATTAACCTGTAAATCGTGATAGAGCAGAACACTTATATGTATTTCTGAACCATTGCCAGATGTTCATTGATGTTTATTACATAATGGTCAGTAGTTGGTAGAGTCTGGTGGCCACTTTTTCTATCTGGCTTAGTATGAAAGTCAGTATTGTGGGGAGCCTCCGTGACCGAGAGGTAGCGTGCTCGGCCTCAGACCGCCAGGGTTCGAATTTCGAATCCTGTGTCTGGAGGACAGTGTCATCTCAATCATCTCACCACCCTCAGGAGGTTCTCCTGGCCCAGTTTAGCCTATATGTGCACAAAGGTGGCCTAAAGCCCGATTCATTTCATTTCATTTACTCCGCTCGATTCTTGAATTGGTTAAGTCAAAACTGCCCATTCATTACATATTTACTAATTTAAGCGCGAGACCGTGTTTAGATTCGGAATTCTGAAAAACTCTTGGGTCTTCATGATTGAAACAATGATATTTCAGCGCTGTAAGGGTTAAGCCTAGAATGCTTTGTTCTGTGGGCACTTCACCATCTTAATATTACATGAAATGAATTCACAATTGAAGGGCTCTATGCCATTAAACGCCATTAACAGGTTCTTGCTGATAACGACAGATTTGAGGTGCTGAGGTAGGAACGATTATTGTGAAAAAAATCTTAGCTCTGCATTCTAAATCATTTTTCTCAGAAGCAGGTACATGTTTATAGCTGTTAATGAGCAGACTTCACTATACCAGCAAATATTACTGAATAACAATTATGTACACATAGCATGCAGCAAGTCGTATCGGTAAGTTCACTTAACATGTTTTTTTACAAATAAAAAATCACAAATCAGCAATGCTAAGCACCCATAACATGATTTTACAAATTTAACAATATTTTAAATGTGCAAAAGTATTCAGATAAATAGTTGTGAAGTCACTGTTTCACAGATAATTATCTTATCGTTATCCGTGATTCTGGAACAAAATGCATAGAGGAATAAGATGGTAATGTCATTTACCATAATATATTATGATATTGAAATTGAACACTTGAACAAACAGGGAATATTTGCTCAAGGCATGCTGGGAGTCCTAGATATGAATACTAAAATTACTTCTCCAACATTATTGATAAACAGAATTATATTATTGGAAGCTCCAAGTGGAAAAAAATATTGAGCTGAACATTTGAAAACGTTTTTCTCAAAGCAATAAAACATGCACTCAACGCGTTATTGCACGGAGCCATTTCATTTGGGATAATGTCTCCCATTGACTGTCGTACGAATAGCCACCCTGTATATTATATTTTTGGATTATAGATTAATCGACCATTTTCTTGTTCCAGGAGTTCTGATGTCACCGTTTCCATGGTGTCGTGATTTACTGTGAACTGGCATCCGACAGACAACGTGCACCCAGTGTTTGTACTATGTTGGCACATCGTCTACGATGCCGGTCCAACATCACACAAACACTGCGTGAACGTCTGTTGTTGACGTCACAGAGAATGTCTCGCTCACATCAATTATGCATTCATACAAAAAACACACAGCTTAAAACGTACATGTAGCTTGCTGTTGCTCAGATTAAATATGTGTATTTTTATTAACCTGTAAATCGTGATAGAGCAGAACACTTATATGTATTTCTGAACCATTGCCAGATGTTCATTGATGTTTATTACATAATGGTCAGTAGTTGGTAGAGTCTGGTGGCCACTTTTTCTATCTGGCTTAGTATGAAAGTCAGTATTGTGGGGAGCCTCCGTGACCGAGAGGTAGCGTGCTCGGCCTCAGACCGCCAGGGTTCGAATTTCGAATCCTGTGTCTGGAGGACAGTGTCATCTCAATCATCTCACCATCCTCAGGAGGTTCTCCTGGCCCAGTTTAGCCTATATGTGCACAAAGGTGGCCTAAAGCCCGATTCATTTCATTATCTGGCTTAGTTTTTGAGTTCGCTTACACTATTTTGTTCATGGACACAACCGATTGTACTTTGTCCAGCATACTTCTGGGCACATTTTAAGACCGGTTGTAATCTTGTAGGTGTGTGCTGGAAAAACATATGACGTTTTAATGAAAAAAAACCCTCTAAAAACACATAAAAATGAAAAAAAATCATTAAAAAACATTTTCTCATGGAAAACTAATTCTGAACAATAAAATGATACGCAGAGATGTGAAACTATGCCCTAAAGGAGAAAATAAATAGAAAATAATATATTTTGTGTTCAGAAAGTGACAAAATGTATACAAATTACATAAAAACGCGATTTTTTTGAAAATTGAAAAATTAAAAAATAGCTCATCAATTTGAAATTTACCATTTTGCAATTTAATTTTCAGATAAAAATATTCACAAATTACTCAGGAACATATTTCAAGTAGACATATTTTTATTTGACTACCTAGGGCTTTCCTATTGCTAAAATAGTGACGCCACCCCCCCCCCCTTAATTTTGTAAATCTCAAAATATTGTACTATTTATCACAAAAAGCTAATTAATCAAGGAAAACAATTCTGATCAATAAAATACTACACATATATGCGTTACTATGCCGTAAAAAGAACGAATAATAATCATCATAAAAAAAATGTGACCATAAAGTGATAAAATGTATAAAAGTAGCATAAAAACGTAATTTTTTTAACATGGACAATTAGAAAAATAGCAAATAAATTTGAAATTTACCATTTTGTACTCTAATGTTTAGATAAAGATATTCACACATCACTCAGGAACATATTTCAAGTAGCAATATTGTTATTTGACTATCTATGGTTTTCCTATTGCCGAAATAATGACACCACCCCCTTAATTTCGTAATTCCCAGAATTTTATGCTATTTATCTCCTAAAGGCTAGTCAATCAAGGAAATCAATTCTGATCAATAAAATACCTCACATTTGTGTGATACTGTGACATAGAGGGAACAAAAAATAAAATTAATGACACAAAATGTGATCATAAAGTGATCAAATGTATCAAAGTTACACTAAGTAAATTTTTTTAATGAACAATTTGAAATATAACCCATAAATTTGAAATTAACTATTTAGCAATTTGGTGTTTGGATAAAAATATCTACAAATTACCCTTGAACATATTTCAAGTAGAAAAATTTGTATTTGGCTATCAAGTGCTTCCTTATTTCAAAAATAGTACGCCACCCCCTTTGATCTTGTAATTCCCGGAATAGTGTGCCATGTCTGTCTAAATCCTAATTAGTCAAGGAAAACAATTCTGATGAATATAAGGAAATATTGCACATATGTGTGTGGTGTGCTGTAGTAGAGAGAACATAATCAAATAATAATAGCATAAAAAATTGTGATCATAAAGTATTAAAACACTTTTGTGTTCATGAACAATACGAAAAAAACAAAATCCAAAATTTACCAATAAGAAATATCAACAATTTACATGGCAGCATATTTCAAATAGCAATATTCTTATTTGACTCCATATGACTTGACCATTGCCGAAATAGTGACGCCACCCCCTTCAATTGGTTATATTACTTATCTAAAAAACAATGTCATGGAAACTAATTCTGACAGTTAAAATAATGCACAGCTTTGTCATACTACTTACTCCCTAGATATAACAAATAATGACCAATACACATTGCGTTTCACAAAGTGCTAAAATGATTTTAAAAATGTGTGCTTTTTGTTGATGAATAATAAATCCATGATCTATTTAATATTTACCATTTTTCAAAATTGTTTACATGTAAAAATATTTTAAGTATTTTCCAATTGGAGATTTATTTTTTCCTTATATGGGACGTAGCGGTGAAATAGTGATCATCCCCTGATATAATATCATTAATCGTAAAATATTATACTATTTTATGAAAATGTCACACCATATGGTGTGTATAATAGCATAATTAATCAGTTCAGTGTTGATGCAATCTGCAATTTTATCAATCAAATAATTATATTTCCCAAGCGTCCACGTACAGTGGAGAATAGATCCTACATACTTACAATCAGGCTATATACTATTAGGTAATAGCTATCATTATTATCACACAGAGGAAAACATTAATATAGTACACTTATCAATTTTTGCACTGAATACTGCACAAGTCACGAAGAAAGCGACCCCTTTCCTTCTACGTTGATGATGTTTTGCATTAATACCAGCTGACATTACAATCCCATAACTCACTTTCCTGACTGGGAACTTTATGTTGCTACAATACAGCTCAGGGAAGAATCCATAATGATTGTAACATGATGGGGATCTAATGTGAATTTGTTTGTTCTCACACCGAGAATTAATAATTTTACGTATCGGACATTTTTTCTTTCTTTCAGCTAATAAGCGGGTGTTTAAAGCACCAACATTTCTTGTTCAAGATAACAATAGTTTGGCAATTAGGAGTAGACCTCTAATGTTTAGGCAATATTGTTTTTAAAAAGGGGATCAGAATTTCTCCGAACCAGTCCACCTTATCTTGATCAGCCACTACAGCTGATGACAAAGGAACCCATATATATTCTGGCTGAAAATATATTTTGTTTGTGCCTCATTTAATTATTTTAAATGATTCACATTGAATATTTAAACCGTTTATAATGTTATATTGTCCGATAACTGGATATTTTAATCAATGGGGAATTATGGACGTTTTGTAAAACCATTGAAATTGTGTTCTATCATATCAAAATATTATGCTAACTGTTGCAGTTTTAGATGCAATTTTCTAAAGAGTATACATATGTGTCACATAGTATAGAATCATATTAAGGCCGGATCATGGGTATTTTGTACTGAACAATTTTTTTATACACTCTAACAAAATTGGTGTTACACAGTACACACATACAACTAACTGAAAGCCATGATGCTACTAAATAGAAGACAATATGTATGTAGCATTTTAAGTTGTTATAATAATATTATCATTATTTGATACAGTTGCCTAATAATAACCTTGGAAATATATTCACCAGTAATAAAACAACATAATTTTAGCCATGAATTTGAAGAAGGTTTTATGAACATGGAGAAAATGAAAATTTGCTCGAATTTTTCATCGATATTTTCTGGCTATGTTAAACACATCCCCAGCAGTTGCTAGTAGCTAATAGCGAATAATATAACATACTAGTAAACCTGTACCTGGATCAGAAGATATTATGTCATGTGAGGGTTTGGCGCTAGATTATTCCCACCATTAACAAGACGACAAGTGACAACTTGATGTTTTCTCTAAAACGTGGAACACGACGTTGATTGTGTGTGTGTATGCTTATACCATTACAAATAAATGCAGAATGGCTATATATGTTTTTTACAACATTTAGTTGGTTATTTAAAACATTTGTTTAGCTTCACTGTCCCATTGCCACTGAGTTTTTTTTTAATTTGCACTTTGAGGTTTTATAATACACTCCTCACATGTCAATAGTTTATTCGGCAATGACCATTTCAAAAAATCGCCTTTTTTATGTATTTTTTCTACATTTTGTCATTTTATAATCACCAAATGTCAATTTCCCCATTCTTTTTCTTCTCCAGGGTGTTGTATCACATTTCTGCGCAATATTTTAATGATCAGAATCGTTTTCCATGCTTAATTAGTTTATTTGAGATGGATATTATAATATCCTACGAATTACGAGATCAAGGGGGGTGACGTCAGTATTTCTGAAATAGGCCAGCCCCATGTAGTCAAATAAAAATATTGCTGCTTGAAATATGTTCCTAGGTAAGTTGTGGATATTTGTATCTAAAAACTATTTTGAAAAATTGTAAATGTCAAATTTGTGGGATATTTTTTCAATTGTTCACCCTCAAAAAATATGTTTTTTATGTAATTTTGATACATTTTAACAACAAATGTCAATTTTCCCATCCTTTTTCTTCTCTAAAACTTAGTATCATATCTCCGCGCTACATTACATTGATCAGAATTTGTTTTCCATAATAATATTTTTTTTAAATGATTGTTTTTTGATCTTATGTGTTTGTTTGCTTTTTTTTGCCTTAAAACGTCATATCCATGAACAAAATGGTGTAAGCGAAATTAGAGAATATGGTAAGTAGCCACCAGACTAGTAGCCTTATGAGAAGTTGTCTAAAATAAGTAATTTTGAGCCCAATCCTAATCTAAGGGGGATAAAGGGGTTTTTTCATAAGATTAAATTCGAATTTACTTTACACATAATGTAATAATTTGAGCATAAATTTATGTTGAATCATTAAAAAATACGATGCCATTTTTTAAAAAGCTCTCTTTTTAAATCCTTTATCTCTAGGGGTTTGGTTGAATGAATCGTTTATATAACATGCAACGTCATACCTTGTAATAATAAATACGTTGTCATATATGTTTCATAATTATATCGGATATAAGCTTGACAAAATTGTCCACAAAGGGTGAAATGGAGCAAAATATTAAGGTATGTAAAACATAGATTTGCGGTATACTAACTTCTATTTAATTTCTGTATATTTGGACAATGGAAGTACTGTAAGTGTCATGTTTATGCTGGGCATATGAACGCCTAAGTATTGAGAAGTTCACATGTACTCAGGTAGCAGAGGGTAGATATTTATTCGGCTCCAAATTACTTATTTCAGACAACATTTTAGAGGGTTACCCGGTCTCAAATCAAAGATAATATGTGTATCTTTAAAATGAGACAAAGAAACCTAATTGCCATGAGAGTTAGGCAAACTTTCTTATTTTGGGCTTTTTAAAAATAACCCACCGACTGCAAGGAACGTTCCTAGAAAATTGAAAAGTAAAATATATAGTAAATGTTTAACTCTGCGTATCGTGTCTTTGACGTAATGTGTCACTCAACTACCGACACGATCATCGACATAAGCAGGTCGGTTCAAAACACCACTCTGGCCGTGCTTCATTTTTTATTTCACTAGAAGTAATCGTTGTCAAAAATTTATTTGCGATAATATAATATTTACCTTGTGAAAAAGCACAACCGACATCTTTTTCCGAAAAATATTAATATATAATTTTCCAACATAGTGTCCTAAATGTGAATCTAAATGGGTGTATGTTATTAAGTATCTCCAAACAGTTCTAGGGTTTATAGTGTTATTCTTGTCACTATCTAAAGTGACAGTTACAGCCCTTTAACCCATAGAAAATGTACCTAACTGCTATAAAACATCTTAACTTGACACTCAATTCTTCCACAAGCATGTTTGCAGATCACTTCTTACACATTACTTGTAAGGTACACGTTTTATGGACTAACATGATGACACAAGAGAGCAAATATTTATACGACGTAAATAACTTCCACCGTCTTCCACTCACTCACTCACGCACGCACGCACGCACCCACTCACCCACTCACCCACTCACCCACTCACCCACTCACTCACTCACTCACTCACTCACTCACTCACTCACTCACTCACTCACTCACTCACTCACTCACTCACTCACTCACTCACTCACTCACTCACACTCACTCACACTCACTCACTCACTCACTCACTCACTCACTCACTCACTCACACTCACTCACACTCACTCACTCACTCACTCACTCACTCACTCACTCACTCACTCACTCACTCACTCACTCACACACACACACACACACACACACAACACACACACACACACACACACACACACACACACTCACGCACATACTCACTCACTCACTCACTCACTCACTCACTCACTCACTCACTCACTCACTCACTCACTCACTCACTCACTCACTCACTCACTCACTCACTCACTCACTCACTCACTCACTCGCTCACTCACTCACTCACTCACTCACTCACTCACTCATTCACTCATTCACTCATTCACTCACTCACTCACTCACTCACTCACTCACTCACTCACTCACTCACTCACTCACTCACTCACTCACTCAGCCCCTCTATGCAGACGGCATATCACCATGATTACAAACATGTAGCCATGCGCAGGTAGGGTGATTCACGTATTCTTTAGCTATAATTGACCACAATTTCGCACTTTTTATCATTACCATACCAGCTATTTATCTATTACCACTTACACTGGCAGCATAATTGATCTTTACCTAGATTAAATATGTATTAAATGTAGGCATTTAAATTTCACCAAAGCACAACAAGTTATTCCAGAAATATTAGCAAATTCGATTAACCCTTTCAGTGTGAGAATCGTCAGAAGTCTGAAGTCGATTCCCGCATTGAAATAATAAAATATATATAATGGCCGTAAACCCATAATAACACAGGTATTCAAATGAAGCGGAAAGACATTTATAATAGTTTCAAATTGTAAAAACCCTTTGATCTCCATGGTTTATATATATAATATATATTTAACCGTAACAAGGGTCAGCTGATTTTATCACAGTCATTCAAGTAATGGGTTATCACCGTGTTTGCTAAATAGCTGTCTGGGAATGACATTTCTCCATCACTCACAGATTTTATGTAGACACGATACATCTAGCCCACATCGGAGACATTAGGCCGACGTTGGGCCAATGTAGGTTAGTTCTAGGTGCTCTATCAAGCTGACCACATTTTCACTGCCTAAAACAAGTTGTACGTTCTTGTGTTCCATAACAACGATGTAAATTAACTGTGTATGACTTGAATATAAATACAGGAGCTAGGAATCCACATACGCGTGATACATGATGCGTAATGCGTAGTGCGTAATGCGTGATTACCGACTCCACATGTACGTGTACGTGAACGTATGCCACGTGATGCGTAATAGTTTTTTGGCTACAAGGAATGGCCCACATCAGTACTGGCTCGCACAGTTTCTGCTTGGCATATATTACGATTTTTAATTGTTAATTAGATAATTGAGTTGAAATATTTTACCGGGTACAAAAAGTTAATTGTATTGTTATCACAGCCGTGCTCAATTTCAGAAAATCATTTTGCCGTTATTAATCAAATGTAAGGCTCTGACGAGGGAGATTGAAGTTACACTACAAAATACCACATAAAGTGTGTGACCGTGTACTTCGTACATGAGTTTTTTGGGAACTCAAACGTGACGTCATGGTGTGATGCGTGATGCAACATGTGATTAACCCTTAGAGCACTGAGCCAAAAAATTCAAATTTTCAGCCACTTGAATTTGTGTCTCGCTACCGCGATCCACAACTTCAAGTGACTGAAAATTAGTTTAATTTGGAAAATCTAGGTTGAAATGTATATGATTATCACAGATTTGAGACATATTAAATTTTTAAAACCTGGTTATGCAAGACAACTAAAACATGAGAAAACAATACTATAGTCGACTGTAGTCGACATCAGTGTGCTAAGTAAATGCAGTAAATGGTGTATATATACATGTACATCACCACGTTCGTCACGATGAACCGATAGATACTGTCGGCAATGAGAAAAGTGATGTAACTGTTTAATACTTTACAAATGAGCAGTTACTGCATTTTGTCTTTGCATTCATTTTTATACATATCGTTTCAACTTTATATGCAAACCTTTAAACCGCTAAGTGCGACTCCAAGCGCGAATGTAGTCGTTTTAATTCAATTTATTGGCCGTTTAAATCACAGTTATTGGGTGTGTTTAAACACCAAAATTTGTAAATGCTTGGTTTCAAATTAAACAAATGAGTCATTTTCACCACTTGAAGGTGAGGGTCGCGGTAGCGAGACACAACTTTAAGTGGATGGAAAATTAAATTATTTAATTTAGCGATTTAAAGGTTAAAACATGACCTTTGTGGGTTGAAGCCTTGGTCTGTTACTGTACATAAATGATGCATGTGGTATTAACATACACCTGTTGATCATTCTTTTGAAGTTGTATTGTATCAGTCAGCAATATCTGCAGGCAATGCATGGCGCGTGGTCTTCACACGTCATGCATTGCCTGCAGGCGCTTGTGGCTGGCAGAGCGCCTGGAACAAGCACTGAACACGTGTCTCTCGCATTTAACCACAGTGCCTGATAAATTCACGGCTGTCATATCATCTCCTGAACATTCAATTAGATATATCCGATTCATTAAATGACATTTTAGTATATTTTGTTATTCTCAGTTGAAATTGCAAGCAGATTCGACTGATGATTTTTTTATAATTAAATAGTTTATGTTCCTTCTTAGACTTTTTATGCTCCTAGTTTTAGTGTTTAATTTCTAAAACATTTCTCTCACTTGAAGATGGTCACTTTATAATAGTTGCTGCTCTTGAGAGGACGGTTTGTATCAGGATGAAACTTGGATAAATGCTGTAATAGACCGTAAACATATTTTGTGACATATAAAACTTTATAGAAAATTACATAAATTATTTCTAAGCTAAGGCCTACATGGTGTGTATGTAATAGCGCATGTTCTAACGATTTATACCTTTTTAAAGATTTTTACAGCATTGTTCAATTACTGTAATACAACATAAATAATGATGTATAGAAAACCTTAGTTTGCTGTGTTTTTTTGTATTAATATATAAAAAATATGACGCTTTTCTCATCCATCTATCTTTCTTGTATATATGTATTACACCTAATGTAAAGCATACATGTGAAACGTGAAGGTGAAATATATCTACGAAAGGACAAACTTTTTACCATTGATGTTGCCATGCGATTATTAGAGGTGAAACTGACATTGACATTCCCGGGTGAAATCCTCTTTTCAAGTTTATTTTGTTTTCTGAAAGTGTAATGAGTCTTTTCTTAAACTTTGATATATCGTTCTCCACATGACTTGGTATTACCTTCTACAACAGGCTCGTGACTACGACTTAACGTGTTAGTTTATCTCAGTCGTAAACAAATGAAGACTACCGGCTTCCATACTACTGTACTTCGGGCCACTGGTCTTGTCTTAGGAAATTACTTGCATCCTTTACTATATTTACTGAAGCGCGAAAGCCTCAAATGATGATAAATGAACAACATTCAATTTTGTAGGAGACCAGGAAATGACCTCATGTGACCAGGTGCATTATCACCTTCTATGCTATGAGTGTTGTGACGCAATGAGTCATTTTCATAATTCACTGCAAGACAATGGCACATTACATAAGCTGGTTACTTTGCCATGTTCAAGTAGTATGTTTATGAATATAAATATATCACTAAATAAATTGTTACAGCTTTATTTTCACAAATGAATGAATGAATGAATGAATGAATGAATGAATGAATGAATGAATGAATGAATGAATGAATGAATGAATGAATGAACGAACGAACGAACGAGCGAACGAACGAACGAACGAACGAACGAACGAACGAACGAACGAACGAACGAGCGAGCGAGCGAGCGAGCGAGCGAGCGAATGAATGTATGAATCATGTAAAAGCCACTAGACAACAATCAGACAATATTGTTGATTGTACAGTCGCTGTTTTTTAGTATGTTAGACGTTGAGCAACTTTGTACGAACACCTCGTTTTACATACAGGCAGAGCTGGGGTCAATTTCAAAATTGAATGGGAATTGAGCTCAATTCCCAGCCCAAGTCCAGAAATTGGACTAGGAATTGGATTGAAAAAAAAGGAATTGGAATTGAAATGGAATTGACAAAAAATGCCCATAATAATATTGATAAAATAATTGACTTTTTTAATCCATCTTATTTTTTCGTAGAATTACTTAGCACATCAGTGATCATCCCTTTTGTCAGCATAATAAACAGTTTCTGATACTATTGATGTCATTCCAGTATAATATTACCTGGTTGATTTTGATTGACATGTGTATTCTATTAGAAGGTTCTCATTTATGCTACAGGAGAACCACATGATTTATGATATCATATAAGCTGGGAGTAGATCATGACTGAAGTCAGTCAACAGTGATTACAATATATTAAGCCTGCCACACAAACAACATGTATTGGACCAATGGTGGTTTAATGCTGACAAGCCGCCTGCCATGCTGACCTTACATCAACCCGCCATTGGGTCAATGTTACTCGTTTGCTGAGCTGCTAGTCACGGAATCATGTTACATTGACTGCCACTCTCACCAAAACCTGTCACGAAGAATAAACATAGCCCCACAGACACACGACCTTCAATCAATGTTGGTTTACCGTTGGTCCATTGTCTACGTCCTTTGACCAACGCTAAACCAACATTGCTTCAACGACTTGTGTTTGCTGGGATTGAACGTCTGACATCATTTTTTTTGTCCATGGATAAGTTTTTCTGAAAAACTATTTGATTTGTGGTACTTGTTTCTTCATTTGTGTAATTTCTCGTGTATGCCGTACTCCTTGAATGATAGAAGAAATGTTTGAAGTCACATAAAAAATCAATTTATATTAATAATGTTTCGATCTAATGACGCAGATTCTGACGTCCACAGACGATTCCCGCACTAAAAGAGTAAAAAAATATAGGCCGTACACCCATAACAGAGGTATTCAAATAAAGCGAAAAGCGGTGACTAAGACATTTAAGATGAATTTAAAAGGACAAAACCCCTTTGGTCTCCATGGTTTACACATACATATCTCAGTGTTGTAAAAGTTAAACGTAGACTGTACTGTTCACGAGCTTATACATGTATTACATGAATTGGATTCATAATATGTCATATGGCTCCCGACTGCCGTACAAATAGTCACTCCGTATAATATCTTGTTGGATTATTGATTAATTGGGTATTTTCTTTCCCTAGGACTTAGACTTCTCATGTCACCGTTTCTTAGGTGTCGTGATTTACTGTGAACTAGTAGAAAACAGGAAACGCTCAACCAGTGTTTGTATGCAGCATCATCTGAACACTGGGTGAACGTCTGTTGTTGACACCAAAAAAAGTGTTCTCCAGCAAACACGATACATCGACCCAATGTTGAACCAATGCTGGGTCGACGTCGTAGACGGTGGCCCAACATTGATTCAACATTGGGTCGATTGTCTCTTATTTGCTGGGCTCATATCAATGATGTATTCATACAAAACACGCAAATAATGTTTAATACTGCTGTTTAATAATGGCCAATAGTCGGTGGGATGATATCGATAAATTTGAATTTCGCATAACTCTCATGACAATTAAGTTTATTGGTCTCATTTAAAAGATAACCAATTTCATCTCAGACCGGATAGCCCTCTGAGAAGTTATTATGAGACGAATAGATACATACACCCTGGTATCTGAATCTAAAGGACATTAAGGGTTTGATAATTTTTCACTCCAAAATATAAATGCAAATTGTTGTATATTATTATTTATCTCCAAACAGTCTTCGAGACTAATGGGTTGTAACTGAACCTTTATAAGTGGCAGTTACAACCCTTTAATGCCTGGACAAGTACGTAACTGTTATAAAACATCTTGACTTTACAATGTATTCTTTCACGAGCATGTTTGCAGATACATGATACACATGACCTAAAAGGTACAAGTTTTATTAACTAGCATGATGACACCAGAGAACAAATATTTATACGACGTAAATTACTTCCGCCGTGGGCGGGGGCCCTAGGGTAGTGGTTAGCACCGCTGCCTTTCACGCCAGAGTTCGGGGTTCGGTTCCCGGTCTCGGCGGTTTGAAAGAAACAAAAAATGTTTCTTCCCTATCCACGTGTGAAAGTCAGTATTGCGAGGAGCCTCCGTGACCGAGAGGTAGCGTGCTCGGCCTCAGACCGCCAGGGCTCGAATTTCGAATCCTGTGTCTGGAGGACAGTGTCATCTCAATCATCTCACCATCCTCAGGAGATTCTCCTGGCCCAGTTTAGCCTATATGTGCACAAAGGTGGCCTAAATCCCGATTCATTTAATTACTTCCGCCGTTTTCCATGAAATTTACATCGCATCATAGCCAAACTATTAACAATGATTCGGCCTGCGTCTTTATTATAATATAAAATAAGACCAATTTAGTTTTTAAAGAGAGTGTTAAAAAATAGAAACTTATCAACATGAGACATAGTTACATCTACATTCAATATGCACAAAACAAAAAGATCAAACATTTGATAACAATGACGGGAAATAAATATGAAATCTTAGATGATATCGACAGAAAAAAATAATGGAACATTTTCAGCAATGCTAGAATATTTAGTATAATTTATCCTCTTGTAGCAAAAGTTATGTAATGTGCGACTCATTAGTGTCACTTACGTCACCATTTCTGCACGTGAACGACATGGATCGTGTCTGCAGCTGAACAATCGTGTGGATTATTCACCTCAGCACTGGGCTGTTCTAAGCATTATAACAACAATAATCACCGTTTCCTGTACATTCCCTGATTCTCATATAGTTTTTTCTTTTCATATACATTCTGATTCCTATGAAGCAGCTCGCTGGGCTAATGATGATGTTATAGCTACGTTGAATCAATCTTATCGACGTAGATTTACTCATGCTATAGACTATCATGTGACAGTGGAACAATTGAACAGGACATGTCTTTTTTACAAAAGTGATGTCATGTGTGAGATCAGAACCGGTGTAACCGCCCAGATTACCCCCCACTGAACTATACCCGGGTATATTCTGGACTATACCCGGGTATAATCTGGAATATACCCCGGGGTATAGTCTGGGAGCTCCCAGACTATACCCCAGGGTATATTCTGGGAGCTCCCAGAGTATACCCCACAAGCCCAGACTATACCCCCATCAGATGCCGGGTGGGGTATAGTCTGGGAGATAGGGGTATACTCTGGGAGTATATGATTACAATCAGTTATAAATTTAAACAAATTATAAACTAACTCTCTCGGGGCTAGAATACCACATACCCCATGGTATATTCTGGGAGCTCCCAGAGTATACCCCACAAGCCCAGACTATACCCCCATCAGATGTCAGGTGGGGTATAGTCTAGGAGATAGGGGTATACTCTGGGAGTATATGATTACAATCAATTATAAATTTAAACAAATTATAAACTAACTCTCTAGGGGCTAGAATACCACATGTCTCCCATGTTAACATTTTGATGGCTAGTCACATGCCTCTAGTTACATGCCTCGTATAGGAGCCAACATCAATATTCTGGGGACTGTATTATCACATGTCTCCTATATAAAACTTCTGATAGATAGATGCTTATAATTATGTCTCTTTTATTAGCCATCTGGGATCTAAATAAAAATGAAATGAATGGGGTTTTAGGCCACTTTTGTTCACATATAGGCTAAACTAGGCCAAGAGAACGTCCTCGGGATGGTGAGATGAATGATATGACACTGCCCTCCAGACACAAGATTCGAAATTCGTGCCCTGACGGTCTACGGCCGAGCACAATATTGAATCTTTACAAATGAGCGGGAAAACCATTTTGTTTCTTTGACACTGGACGGCCAGAGTGGGGTTCGAACCCGCGATCTCCGACTTTCCAAGCAGGCAGTTTTAACCAGGGCCCCCGCCCTATTTGGGTTCTAGCGAGTCAAGTGGCTCACGTATTAACTATCATTAAGCAGCCCTCGCCGAGGTGGGCTGCTTACTGTATTCCATACGGTCCGCCTCCGCCGCCGCAGCCGCAGTTATTTGTTTTTCAAGATAGCTACTAATCTATCAATCCTCATACTTCACATAGCCATCACATACCCCTTGAGAATTGTTTTGGTGACATTTTAATCCCCATATCATCAACCCCTTAATTACTATGGCCACTAACGAAGAAATGCTCGTTAGCGCATTTCAGGAAAAAGTTGCCATCAGATCTACTTTTAATTTTGCAAATATGTTCAGCTATGTCAGCCAATGATCTGATTAACTTTTGGGATCAAACAATTACAAAATGGCCGTTTAGCGGCCATTTTCAATTTTGTAATATTTACTTAACTCATGAAATACAAAATGACTGGACCAAGAATATAAAACAAAATGTAATGTCTCACACAAAGATAACCCATGACAAATTTCACACTAAAAAATCTAGAATGGCTGCCATTCGGCCATTTTTTTATTATTTTTTTTACTATTTCGGAAATCTTGCATGATAGCTGATCTATGAATTTCTGCTTCCCCATACTTCACATAGCCATCATATACCGCTGAAGGATTTTTTGTGACATTTTGATCCCCATATAATCAACCCTTTAATTACTAAGGCCACTAACAAAGAAATACTTGTTAGCGCGTTTCAGGAAAAAGTTTTCAGCAGATGTTCTTCTTATTTGGCAAATATACACAGCAATGTCAGCCAATGACCTGAATAATTTGGGGAGCAAGCAATTTTAAAATAGTGGTCCAGTGAGGGCTGCTTTCGTGTTCGTTTCCGAACAACTCTTTCTAGTTATATTAACCTTCTGGTGGTTAGAGTATCACATGTCTAACGTTTAAACCCTCTGTGTGCTAGATTACCATATGTCTAGAGTATCACATATCTCGTCTATTAATCGTCTGGGGCTAGACTGTCAAATGATTTTAACCTTCTGATGGTTGGAGTATCACATATCCCATGCAACAGCCCTCTGGGGGTTCGATTATTACATACCTCCTACATAATTCTTCTGATGGTTAGAGTATCTCATGTCTCATGTATTAACCCACGGAGGAGTAGGCTATCCAAAGACTTCTATGTTAACCTTCTGATGGCTAGAGTATCACTTATGTATTAACATTATTGTGGCTAGATCATCACATGTCTCATGCATTAACCTTATGGGGCTAGACTATCTTAAAATAATGTGTCCCATCTTAACCTTCTGATGGCTAGAGCATCACTTGTCTCATGCATTAACTTATTTGGTGTGACCCAATTAAATATTTTCAGTGTACAACTGGGTGCGCACCAAATAATTAATTGGTGCACACCAATTGTTTATTTCAATTATTTGGTGCGCGCCAAATCATTGGGCGCACACCAATTAATTAGCTAGATTAGCTGGACACGTATGACACGTGATACTGTAGCCCCCAGGGGGATAATAAAAGGAGACCTTAAGCTCTCAGAAGGCTAATATAAGAGACATATAAATGTCTAGCCCTCAGAAGGTTAATCAATGAGGCATGTGATGCTCTAGCCACCAGAAGGTTAATACATGAGACATATTATAATCTAGCCATGAGGAGGTTAACATAGGGGACATAAGATAGTCTAGTCCTCAGAGTCTTAATACATGAGACATGAATTATGCCAGATTACGATCAGATATTATATCGATAATTGATTTTAAGTCATATGATATCTCCCAGAGTATACCCCTATCGCCCAGACTATACCCCACCGTGAATCTGGTGGGGTAGAGTCTGGGCTTGTGGGGTATACTCTGGGAGCTCCCTGAGTATACCCTGGGGTATAGTCTGGGAGCTCCCAGACAATACCTAGGGTATAGTCCAGACTATACCCGGGTATAGTCCATCCAGGGGGTTAATCTGGGCGGTTACACCGGTTCAAATACAACAAGTTTAATGCTGCCGTGACTCTAGGGGCTAGGCCATATAAATGGGATTCAAATGACAGCCCACATATTCGAAATACATTTCTATTATAGTTTTCTTTACCCGTATATTACATATTGTTTGGAGGTCTGGGGAGAGAAACGAATCAGAGAAATCTTAATTCTATTTTCATATTACAGAAACGCATGATGAGAATTTTATAATCGCTTCCATTTGTAACACATACGTCACCTTATTTTGACGGGTTGAATATATTAAATATATTAAAACTTTGTAAATATAAGGCAACATTATTTATGTTTAAGTACATGAAAGGTTTATTGCTTGTTATATTGAAAAATTATTTGTGACAAATGACGACTGTCATTCGTACCCCAGTCGCAGTGGAAACCATCTTCATCCTCTGCGATGTAGGAAGTCAGAAGGACTAAAATCAATGAGATATAATAGTGCTATTCTATGAAATTCAATTACAGATTTGTTTATTGTCCGTGTCTGTATTTTATTTTTTCCAACGCATTAATAATGTTGTTAATAACGTTAGTTATGACTTTGTTTATCATTATAACATTGTCCTTAGTGTCGGCTATTTATCATTACTTTATTGAATTTTTTAGAGATCGGTAAAATATCATGAATATAGGCTAATATGTTTTTTTGCACTTTGCACACATTTTCTTCCACAAAACCGGGATATGTATTATTGCTTAATTTGTTGAGGACGCATACGCCACTGGGCGTCAGCTCCGTTTTGTCACTTGCGTTTATGATATGTTGATATGTTGCACTTGTTCTTTCTGTTTTTTTCTGTGACAATAAACTATTGAACTATTGACCTATTTTTTTTTTTTTATGCAAAATAACAAATTCTTTGTCAGCGGAAATGTGAATGTTCAATGACTATAGTGAATTTCATTTTTAACATAGGGGCACGAGACCCCCTGTTCAAATTGAATATCCCCGCTGAATCACAAGGTCTCTTTTGACTGCGCACGGCCCTGAGCATGGCTGTTTCATTTGAACATGGGGTCTCGTGTCCCTGTGATTTTTAACGTATCAGTGCCTTTGTATTATTAATGAAAATTGATGCGTTTTAGTATTTCAATTTTTTTAAATTCAATTCAATGTCGAGGCAAATGCTCGACAAACTGAGCTACTATAGCACTTCCCACACACCAATCGGAAGTGTTGAGTCAGCTGAGCTCCACTGAATAAGCCCTCTGTATAATCATATATGTTGATCGCTATGTACAGCTACGATTTCCTCATGCAAGAGCAAACAGCATTAACTGCTTACTTTACAAGTAAGCAGTTACTGTTGTTTGCCTTTACAGCAGTACAGAGACCGCCTCCTCGACGAGCAATGACTTCACGCATGAGTGGAGAATAAGAAGGCAGAGGAAATCACGTTGGTTGCAGTCTTTTTGACGCTGAGTAGGCTATTACACATGATTGACAAGGCAGTGACGAGCAAGTTATATTTAGTATAGCTGACACATAAAGACACCGTCACTATGATCCCGTACGAGCCGGTACGAGCGGCATACAAACTATTTGGGAGTTATTTTTGCAGAATCCGAAAACGTGAAAATTTGGACGACGCTTGCACGAATAGTATAACTTAACATCAGATGTTCCTCATGCACTAGCCGGGCGGGGGACATAGGGTAGTGGTTAGCACCGCTGCCTTTCACGCCAGAGTTCGGGGTTCGGTTCCCGGTCTCGGCGGTTTGAAAGAAACAAAAAATGTTTCTTCCCCATCCACGTGTGAAAGTCAGTATTGCGAGGAGCCTCCGTGACCGAGAGGTAGTGTGCTCGGCCTCAGACAGCCAGGGCTCGAATTTCGAATCCTGTGTCTGGAGGACAGTGTCATCTCAATCATCTCACCATCCTCAGGAGGTTCTCCTGGCCCAGTTTAGTCTATATGTGCACAAAGGTGGCCTAAAGCCCGATTCATTTCATTACTTCCGCCGTTTTCCCTGGATTTACATCGCATCATAGCCAAGCTATTAACAATGATTCGGCCTGCGTCTTTATTATAATATAAAATAGGACCAATTTAGTTATTAAAGAGAGTGTTAAAAAATAGAAACTTATCAACATGAGACATAGTTACATCTACATTCAATATGCACAAAACAAAAAGATCAAACCTTCGATAACAATGACGGAAAATAAATATGAAATCTTAGATGATATCGACAGAAAAAAATAATGGAACATTTTCAGCAATGCCAGAATATTTAGTATAATTTATCCTCTTGTAGCCAAAGTTATGTAATGTGCGACTCATTAGTGTCACTTACGTCACCATGGCTGCACGTGAACGACATGGATCGTGTCTGCAGCTGAACAATCGTGTGGATTATTCACCTCAGCACTGGGCTGTTCTGAGCATTATAACAGCAATAATCACCGTTTCCTGTACATTCCCTGATTCTCATATAGTTTTTTTCTTTTCATATAAATTCTGATTCCTATGAAGCAGCTCGCTGGGCTAATGATGATGGTATAGCTACGTTGAATCAATCTTATCAACGTAGATTTACTCATGCTATAGACTATCATGTGACAGTGGAACAATTGAACAAAAGTGATGTCATGTGTGAGATCAGAACCGGTGTAACCGCCCAGATTACCCCCCACTGAACTATACCCGGGTATATTCTGGACTATACCCGGGTATAATCTGGAATATACCCCGGGGTATCCCAGACTATACCCCAGGGTATATTCTGGGAGCTCCCAGAGTATACCCCACAAGCCCAGACTATACCCCCATCAGATGTCAGGTGGGGTATAGTCTGGGAGATAGGGGTATACTCTGGGAGTATATGATTACAATCAGTTATAAATTTAAACAAATTATAAACTAACTCTCTAGGGGCTAGAATACCACATACCCCAGGGTATATTCTGGGAGCTCCCAGAGTATACCCCACAAGCCCAGACTATACCCCCATCAGATGTCAGGTGGGGTATAGTCTGGGAGATAGGGGTATACTCTGGGAGTATATGATTACAATCAATTATAAATTTAAACAAATAATAAACTAACTCTCTAGGGGCTAGAATACCACATGTCTCCCATGTTAACATTTTAATGGCTAGTCACATGCCTCTAGTCACATGCCTCATATAGGAGCCAACATCAATATTCTGGGGACTGGATTATCACATGTCTCCTATATAAAACTTCTGATAGATAAATGCTTATAATTATGTCTCTTTTATTAGTCATCTGGGATCTAAATAAAAATGAAATGAATGGGGTTTTATGCCACTTTTGTTCCAGGCTTGGGGCGAGTACTAGACAAAAGTACTCGAGTACAAGTACAAGTACTTGAAAAAATGACGAGTACAAGTACAAGTACAAGTACTGGATTTTCAAAAGTACTTGAGTACAAGTACAAGTACTTTAAAAGTACTTGAGTACAGGTACCGAGTACTTTGGCTGTAAAAATTAATTATATGAAATGTATTCAATAAAAAAATGATTATGATATATGTTACTTCATGTTGATATATATGTGACCCGATCTGGCAAAACGAATCTTAATCACTTTGGCAAATGCTTATTAAGACAATGGGGGTAGTAATGATTATTTGTTCTATTTTTTTAATACAATGTTTTAATTACACTTTCTAAAAGTGCACAAATTGCCTTTTTGAACTTCAAATGCTATTTTATCAAAATTATGCAATTTCATACTTCATATTTTTCTGAGTTTGTCGTGTCATATTTTTGGAGTTAAACACGCTACAGATTTATGTGATATACCATTTCAAAAGTAATTTTGTGTAGGTTCGGGATATCTTAAAAACTCTAATATTTAAATATGCAACTTAAAACTCATTTTGCCAGATCAAGTCACATATAGATATAAAAAGTGGTGAAAATATTTTGTTATGGGTCAGATATTGCATATCTGATGCTACGTCCCAGCCAATAGTGTAATATTGCATTTTCTTATCAGTACACTTAGTATTGTATGTTCCATGTAGGCCTACTACTTGGCGAATTAAAATAAATAAATAAATACATATATAAATTGTCTGTGTCTAAAGCTTTACGTTGCAAAACACGCTAGCTTGAAAACTTACAGTGGTTCTAATGATGTTTAAATTTTGGGCAAGTGCCGGCAACAATTGGCCGCCACTATAAAAAAAACGTTCAAATGAGCCTGAACACACATTGTGTCAGGGGAAAGATCAAGGCTTTGCACTACAGAATTGTTTTCGATAACAGTCACACATTAGTTACTGGTGATATAAAAGCAAATGTATCACCATAATACATGTATATCCTTACAAGATTCAGCCCGGAATACGCTGACATACTATCCTATTATTAGTTTAAAAATAACTTTTATGCAATTTACAGGAGGAGCACCTCAGTGTTGTATCTATTTTTATACTCGGTCCGTCATCGCATTTCGGGGACGGGAAGGGTTGTATAAAGCCGTCGTAGGCCTACAATTGACTCATTATGTAACCTCACACCTTTAACCCTTACGCGACACTAACGAGTTCAATTATCAATTTGCAGCTATAATTAATTGCTGACTCAATTTCTAGCTTCAAATGACGAGCTACATAATCACGATATCAAAAAATAGACAAATAAAAAACAATTTTTTAACTTACCTGCTGCTTACTGGTGACCTGACGCAATGAATATTGTACATTTTAAGGTTATTTAGTTCGCTAGACACCTGACGTCTTGTAAACTTGTACATACTCTCGTCTACTTTTATTTTTGTCTTGTTTTTCGTATGTACAGCTATCCGATTTTTTTTGATGGACCGCATTATAAATGATTTGTAATAATGATATAGGCCTATAAATAATAGTGGTGTCCCGCAGTTAAAGGGTGATGTTTGCCGTCTAATTACTGTGGTCATCTGTGTTTGAACAGTACTGCTATACCAGGTGTTAATCCTATGTCTTCTCGGTACAATTCTGGTTAATTATTGCCCCAATGTCATGGACATTAGCCCGGTATCGAGCCAAATTTAATGATCAGCTAAATCTAATGACACCAATATGGCGGCGGGGTGGGGACAGGCAGGGGGTATACTTTTTTTTTTTTTGTATAAACATATTTTATTTTGCAATCGAAACAAATACAAAAATGTAATACCAAGGTTTCTCTTGCTATATGGCTACTGATGACCGGTGATGTCTGTGTCGTGGCAATCGATAAGAAGGATCCTAGTGCAAAGCTTTTGTTCGACAGCTGACAGTGAGATCCCACCAAATGAATTTATAAGTGGTACACAGGGCAAGGACTAAGGTATTAAAGCACAATTAGATCCTGACAACAATGTCAGCAACAAGGAAAAGTAGGGTAAAGAAAACACCTTCAGTCCGGTAAATTTAACATAGTTAATGTAAATCTCTGGGTTGTGGTTATAAATTTTTCGACTGCAATAACCAATTCTGGTAAGTTGCCCGAGGGAGCATCACCAAAAAGAACAGTGTTTAGAGTGGGGGTTAATTGAAGTTGAAACAGTTCAGCTGTAAGCTCGTCCCTAGCAATGTGGTGCAGTGGACAGTCAAAAAAATAATGTTCAGGGGTTTCTATTACTCCACAGGGACAATTGGGACTATCAGCAACGTGATTCTGATACAAGTGGTATAGCAGTTCACTGCACTGCATTCTTATTCTAGCTAATGTAATGTTAATGCGTCTTGAATACATGTAAAAATAGGATATTTTGTTGGGTAAACTGCGATATAAATATGATTTAAGGTTATTGCGATCATCTATATTTTTAATTGTCTCGTCTGTGGAGTTCCAATTGTTAGTTGTGGATGGGAAAAAAGAATTTCGAAAAGTTTCAGTTCGTGTGTGGAATTGACTGAGGTCTGATCTATTTCGCAATTGATAACGGTTCTGAGTCCTAAGCTGGACGGATGGGGGGAGATCCTGTTGTAAATAGCTAGGTGCATTACCATGGACGATGTCGGCAAATAAGATTAATTTTCTACGTTCACGACGGGCCTGTAATGATTCCCAGCCTAGTTCCGAAAGAATTGTTGCATACGCAGTACCTTTTATGGCACCGGAAACAGTTTTACCAGCACGTTTTTGAATTCTTTCAAGACGTGTATTGTCACCATCAGATATGTTATCAAAAGCCACATCGCTGTATTCAACAATTGGCCGAATATATGATATATATAAAATTTCTAGGGTTTTTCGGTTTAATTTAAAACGTAGCGCTTCAAGTTGACACAGTCTTTTATCAGCACGAGCATTTATGTCATCAACGTGATTATTCCATTTTAGATCAGAAGAAAATGTTAGAACTAGATGCTTGTGAACGCTGACAGACTCTAAATTAGCTCCAGAAAAAGATAACGGCATAGGAACTGTTGCGGTTGGTCGTAGAGAAAGTGACATATCACAAGTTTTTTGAATACTGAAAGTTACAAGCCACTGTTTGGACCAGGTATCAATACGGATAAGATCTCTGTCCAGGACATCTTTGTTAGTGTTGTGTAAATTTGAAACCATATAAAACAAACTATCGTCTGCAAATAAACTAATTTTACTTTCCAACCCTTCTTTAATATCGTCTATAAATATAAGGAATAATAGGGGACCGAGAACAGACCCCTGTGGAACTCCTGCTTCTATTGTGCCATATTCAGAAGAATGACCGTTTATCACAACGCATTGTTTTCTGTCGGTTAGATAGTCAGAAAACCATTCGTTCAGAGAACCAGTTATGCCATTATTTTTTAATTTATGCAGTATACCAGCATGCCACACTCGATCAAAGGCTTTGGAAATATCAGCAAAAACTAAGCGCACTTTTTTTTTATTATCCAACGCCTCGCAGAAAACATGGTATAAATGTACAAGTTGATGTGTTGTGCTGTGCCCTGGCATAAAGCCAGATTGATTACTGTAAGTTAGGTGATTATCTCGAATGTAGTTAAATGTATATTTGAAAACTGCTTTTTCCATTACTTTGCCTACACAGCTTAATAGGGATATTGGCCTATAATTGTTAAGCTGTGATGCATCACCTTTTTTAAAAAGTGGCGAGACATTGGCTTTTTTCCAGAGAGAAGGAAATTTATTTTGTTGCATGGACATATTAAATAATCGAGTTAGTGAGGAACAAATATGCACTGCTGTGTGCTTCAGCATTTTGGGATTGATGTAATCGGGACCACTGGCTTTATTTGGATCAAGTGATTTCAATATATCTAAAATATCAGTTCTGGTGAAAGTTATACTAGTTAGTCTAGCTGTAGTTTGAAATTCGGTATCAGGAAGGGTAGCCCCTGTTGTATCTATTTTAGAGTTTTCTAAGAAAAAATTGTTAAAAGATGTAGCCTTTTCGTATGGGTCGTTTGTGATCGAGCCGTCTTGCTGGTTAAGTGCTGGAATAGCAGTAGATTTATTTTTAGTTTTAAAAAGACCTTTTACGGTCTGCCACCAAGGCCTAGATGAAGGAAAATTGTTAATTTTGTCGACTTGCCTCTGTTCAAAGTGATCTTTGGCGGATTTTAGTTCACGAACATAATTATTTCGCGCTACTTTATATAGTTCCCAGGTTTGAATAGTACGGTTATTTTTCGCCCGTTTATATATTCGATCACGTCGCCTTCGTAAGCAGCGAAGTTTTGAAGTGTACCAAGGGTTGTCCCAAGGTCTTATTATAGTCATTTTATTAGGAATAAATGTGCGTGCTAAATTTATAAAATTGTCAGTCCACCTTGAAGCACAAACGTCTACATCAATATCAACAAAACAAGGATTCCAATCATTATTTAAAAGGGCCTCGTTAAAACCATCCCAGTCAGCTTTATCGTACTATATACTTGGGGTATACTTGGCATGCGTTGGAGCCATGACTACGCGTGGAGGGGTGATTAGAGGAAGTGTGTGGTGTTTAAATCTGTATACATGACTGTCGATATTTTTTGCATACGGTTAATTACAAATGATTATAGCTCAAGTGTAAAAGATAATATACATGATGCATGTTTCCACTGCCAAATCCAGATATAAAAATAATCTCATATTGGTATATAGCAGGGTTGGGTGCGAATACATTTTACTTCCGTGAACAAGTACAAAATGATCAAGTATAAGTACATATTTTCTTCAAATATACTGTGGTACATTGGATACAGTAGCCAAGTAGCTACCTAGTACATTGTCGTAATTATCGATATGTTATAATAAATATATGCACAACAAAATAAATGAAACTAAATCAACTCAACTCAAAAGTATTGTTTTTGTCACACTATATCTATTGTTGTTCACTGACTAATATATTAAAACAACTCATTTAATTCTGGTATGCTTCTTTTAATATCATCTTCATGTGGATGATCAGCGCTCAGAAATATGTTTGTGATAGTAACATGATTAGCTATTGAAAGTTAACCCTTATGCTGCTGAATTGTTTGTGACGCAATTTCCAGCTTCAAATGAATAAAAAATAATATTATTTGCTTGAAAACGTATATATACGGTCTTAGCAGCACAAGGGTTAATAGCTCAATGATCAAAAGTTTGTTCACATATAGGCTAAACTGGGCCAAGAGAACGTCCTCGGGATGGTGAGATGAATGATATGACACTGCCCTCCAGACCCAGGATTCGAAATTCGTGCCCTTACGGTCTAAGGCCGGGCACAATATTGAATCTTTTTAACCATGTCCCCCGCCCTATCTGGGTTCTAGCGAGTCAAGTGACTCACGTAATAACTATCTGTAAGCAGCCCTCGCCGAGGTGGGCTGCTTACTGTATTCCATACGGTCCGCTTCCGCCGCCGCAGCCGCAGTTATTTGTTTTTCAAGATAGCTACTAATCTATCAATCCTCATACTTCACATAGCCATCACATACCCCTTGAGAATTGTTTTGGTGACATTTTAATCCCCATATCATCAACCCCTTAATTACTATGGCCACTAACGAAGAAATGCTCGTTAGCGCATTTCAGGAAAAAGTTGCCATCAGATCTACTTTTAATTTTGCAAATATGTTCAGCTATGTCAGCCAATGATCTGATTAACTTTTGGGATCAAACAATTACAAAATGGCCGTTTATCGGCCATTTTCGATTTTGTAATTTTTACTTAACTCATGAAATACAAAATGACTGGACCAAGAATATAAAACAAAATGTAATGTCTCACACAAAGATAACCCATGACAAATTTCACACTAAAAAATCTAAAATGGCTGCCATTCGGCCATTTTTTTAATATTTTTTTTTACTATTTCGGAAATCTTGCATGATAGCTGATCTATGAATTTCTGCTTCCTCATACTTTACATAGCCATCATTTGAGACATTTTGATCCCCATATAATCAACCCTTTAATTACTAAGGCCACTAACAAAGAAATACTTGTTAGCAAATATATTTGGCAAATATACACAGCAATGTCAGCCAATGACCTGATTAATTTGGGGAGCAAGCAATTTTAAAATTGTGGTTGAGTGAGGGCTGCTTTCATGTTCGTTTCCGAACAACTCTTTCTAGTTATATTAACATTCTGGTGGTTAGAGTATCACATGTCTAACGTTTAAACCCTCTGTGTGCTAGATTACCATATGTCTAGAGTATCACATATCTCGTCTATTAATCGTCTGGGGCTAGACTGTCAAATGATTTTAACCTTCTGATGGTTAGAGTAACACATATCCCATGCAACAGCCCTCTGGGGGTTCGATTATTACATACCTCCTACATAATTCTTCTGATGATTAGAGTATCTCATGTCTCATGTATTAACCCACTGAGGAGTAGACTATCCAGAGACTTCTATGTTAACCTTCTGATGGCTGGAGTATCACTTATGTATTAACATTATTGTGGCTAGATCATCACATGTCTCATGCATTAACCTTATGGGGCTAGACTATCTTAAAATAATGTGTCCCATCTTAACCCTCTGATGGCTAGAGCATCACTTGTCTCATGCATTAACTTATTTGGTGTGACCCAATTAAATATTTTCAGTGTACAACTGGGTGCGCACCAAATAATTAATTGGTGCACACCAATTATTTATTTGAATTATTTGGTGCGCGCCAAATCATTTGGCGCACACCAATTAATTAGCTAGATTAGCTGGACACGTATGACACGTGATACTGTAGCCCCCAGGGGGATAATAAAAGGAGACCTTTAGCTATCAGAAGGTTAATATAAGAGACATATGAAAGTCTAGCTCTCAGAAGGTTAATCAATGAGGCATGTGATGCTCTAGCCACCAGAAGGTTAATACATGAGACATATTATAATCTAGCCATGAGGAGGTTAACATAGGGGACATAAGATAGTCTAGTCCTCAGAGTGTTAATACATGAGACATGAATTATGCCAGATTACGATCAGATATTATATCGATAATTGATTTTAAGTCATATGATATCTCCCAGAGTATACCCCTATCGCCCAGACTATACCCCACCGTGAATCTGGTGGGGTAGAGTCTGGGCTTGTGGGGTGTAGTCTGGGAGCTCCCTGAGTATACCCTGGGGTATAGTCTGGGAGCTCCCAGACTATACCTAGGGCATAGTCCAGACTATACCCGGGTATAGTCCAGTCAGGGGGTTAATCTGGGCGGTTACACCGGTTCAAATACAACAAGTTTAATGCTGCCGTGACTCTAGGGGCTAGGCCATATAAATGGGATTCAAATGACAGCCCACATATTCGAAATACATTTCTATTATAGTTTTCTTTACCCGTATATTACATATTGTTTAGAGGTCTGGGGAGAAACGAATCAGAGAAATCTTAATTCTATTTTCATATTACAGAAACGCATGATGAGAATTTTATAATCGCTTCCATTTGTAACACATACGTCACCTTTTTTTGACGGGTTGAATATATTAAATATATTTCAACTTTGTAAATATAAGGCAACATTATTTATGTTTACGTACGTGAAAGGTTTATTGCTTGTTATATTGAAAAATTATTTGCGACAAATGACGACTGTCATTCGTACCCCAGTCGCAGTGGAAACCATCTTCATCCTCTGCGATGTAGGAAGTCAGCAGGACTAAAATCAATGAGATATAATGGTGCTATTCTATGAAATTCAATTACAGATTTGTATATTGTCCGTGTCTGTATTTTATTTTTTCCAACGCATTAATAATGTTGTTAATAACGTTAGTTATGACTTTGTCTATCATTATTACATTGTCCTTAGTGTCGGCTATTTATCATTACTTTAATGAATTTTTTAGAGATCGGTAAAATATCATGAATATAGGCTAATATGTTTTCTTGCACTTTGCACACATTTTTTTCCACAAAACCGGGATATGTATTATTGCTTAATTTGTTGAGGACGCATACGCCACTGGGCGTCAGTTCCTTTTGTCACTTGCGTTTATGATATGTTGATATGTTGTACTTGTTCTTTCTGTTTTTTTCTGTGACAATAAACTATTGAACTATTGACCTATTTTTTTTTTTTTATGCGAAATAACAAATTCTTTGTCAGCGGAAATGTGAATGTTCAATGACTATAGTGAATTTCATTTTTAACATAGGGGCACGAGACCCCCTGTTCAAATTGAACATCCCCGCTGAGTCACAAGGTCTCTTTTGACTGCGCACGGCTTTGAGCATGGCTGTTTCATTTGAACATGGGGTCTCGTGTCCCTGTGATTTTTAACGTATCAGCGCCTTTGTATTATTAATGAAAATTATATTTAGTATAGCTGACACATAAAGACTATGATCCCGTACGAGCCGGTACGAGCGGCATACAAACTATTTGGGAGGTTTTTTTGCAGAATCCGAAAACGTGAAAATTTGGACGACGCTTGCACGAATGGTATAACTTAACATCAGATGTTCCTCATGCACTAGCCGGGCGGGGGACATAGGGTAGTGGTTAGCACCGCTGCCTTTCACGCCAGAGTTCGGGGTTCGGTTCCCGGTCTCGGCGGTTTGAAAGAAACAAAATATGTTTCTTCCCCATCCACGTGTGAAAGTCAGTATTGCGGGGAGCCTCCGTGACCGAGCGGTAGCGTGCTCGGCCTCAGACTGCCAGGGCTCGAATTTCGAATCCGTTTTGTCACTTGCGTTTATGATATGTTGATATGTTGTACTTGTTATTTCTGTTTTTTTCTGTGACAATAAACTATTGACCTATTTTTTTTTTAAGCGAAATAACAAATTCTTTGTCAGCGGAAATGTGAATGTTCCTTGACTATAGTGGATTTCATTTTTAACATAGGGGCACGAGACCCCCTGTTCAAATTGAATATCCCCGCTGAGTCACAAGGTCTCTTTTGACTGCGCACGGCTTTGAGCATGGCTCTTTTATTTGAACATGGGGTCTCGTGTCCCTGTGATTTTTAACGTATCTGTGCCTTTGTATTATTAATGAAAATTGATGCGTTTTAGTATTTCAATTTTTTTAAATTCATTACAATGTCGAGGCAAATGCTCGACAAACTGAGCTACTATAGCACTTCCCACACACCAATCGGAAGTGTTGAGTCAGCTGAACTCCACTGAATAAGCCCTCTGTATAATCATATAGGTTGATCGCTATGTACAGCTACGATTTCCTCATGCAAGAGCAAACAGCATTAACTGCTTACTTTACAAGTAAGCAGTTACTGTTGTTTGCCTTTACAGCAGTACAGAGCCCGCCTCCTCGACGAGCAATGACTTCACGCATGAGTGGAGAATAAGAAGGAAGAGGAAATCACGTTGGTTGCAGTCTTTTTGACGCTGATTAGGCTATTACACATGATTGACAAGACAGTGACGAACAAGTTATATTTAGTATAGCTGACACATAAAGACACCGTCACTATGATCCCGTACGAGCCGGTACGAGCGGCATACAAACTATTTGGGAGTTTTTTTTGCAGAATCCGAAAACGTGAAAATTTGGACGACGCTTGCACGAATGGTATAACTTAACATCAGATGTTCCTCATGCACTAGCCGGGCGGGGACATAGGGTAGTGGTTAGCACCGCTGCCTTTCACGCCAGAGTTCGGGGTACGGTTCCCGGTCTCGGCGGTTTGAAAGAAACAAAATATGTTTCTTCCCCATCCACGTGTGAAAGTCAGTATTGCGGGGAGCCTCCGTGACCGAGCGGTAGCGTGCTCGGGCTCAGACCGCCAGGGCTCGAATTTCGAATCCGTTTTGTCACATGCGTTTATGATATGTTGATATGTTGTACTTGTTATTTCTGTTTTTTTCTGTGACAATAAACTATTGACCTATTTTTTTTTTTAAGCGAAATAACAAATTCTTTGTCAGCGGAAATGTGAATGTTCAATGACTATAGTGGATTTCATTTTTAACATAGGGGCACGAGACCCCCTGTGCAAATTGAACATCCCCGCTGAGTCACAAGGTCTCTTTTGACTGCGCACGGCTTTGAGCATGGCTGTTTCATTTGAACATGGGGTCTCGTGTCCCTGTGATTTTTAACGTATCAGTGCCTTTGTATTATTAATGAAAATTGATGCGTTTTAGTATTTCAATTTTTTTAAATCCAATACAATGTTGAGGCAAATGCTCGACAAACTGAGCTACTATAGCACTTCCCACACACCAATCGGAAGTGTTGAGTCAGCTGAACTCCACTGAATAAGCCCTCTGTATAATCATATAGGTTGATCGCTATGTACAGCTACGATTTCCTCATGCAAGAGCAAACAGCATTAACTGCTTACTTTACAAGTAAGCAGTTAATGCTGTTTGCCTTTACAGCAGTACAGAGACCGCCTCCTCGACGAGCAATGACTTCACGCATGAGTGGAGAATAAGAAGGCAGAGGAAATCACGTTGGTTGCAGTCTTTTTGACGCTGATTAGGCTATTACACATGATTGACAAGACAGTGACGAACAAGTTATATTTAGTATAGCTGACACATAAAGACACCGTCACTATGATCCCGTACGAGCCGGTACGAGCGGCATACAAACTATTTGGGAGTTATTTTTTGCAGAATCCGAAAACGTGAAAATTTGGACGACCCTTGCACGAATGGTATAACTTAACATCAGATGTTCCTCATGCACTAGCCGGGCGGGGGACATAGGGTAGTGGTTAGCACCGCTGCCTTTCACGCCAGAGTTCGGGGTTCGGTTCCCGGTCCCGGCGGTTTGAAAGAAACAAAATATGTTTCTTCCCCATCCACGTGTGAAAGTCAGTATTGCGGGGAGCCTCCGTGACCGAGCGGTAGCGTGCTCGGCTTCAGACCGCCAGGGCTCGAATTTCGAATCCTGTGTCTGGAGGGCAGTGTCATCCCAATCATCTCACCATCCTCAGGAGGTTCTCCTGGCCCAGTTTAGCCTATATGTGCACAAAGGTGGCCTAAAGCCCGATTCATTTCATTTCTCATGCACTAGCCACACATTTATTTAGCATAGCGCTGGTGAAGAGTCAAAGTGAGATAAGTCACATTTGACGTTTAGGTGGTTAATGGTCTTCCATAGGCTACACTTGTGTGCGAGCATCTAGTGTCAAATTAGAATAAGTCCTCGAGGATTCCAGCATAAGAGCAAAACGTCATAATCGTACTGTCGAGTGTATGTGGAGCCACTACGGTACCATCCAAGGGAGGGGGGTCAAATGCACTTATCTCCTTTTGACTCTTCACCAGCGTTAGGGTTCCTTCTTTCACTATGCCACAACATGCATCATATACCGTACGACTGTACTGCCACAAACCTGAGATCGCTGCACATACGGGTGCAGTAAGTTTAGCTTACGAACAATAGAGACATCCACACGAAATAAGTAAGAGCTCTGCGTGCATCGTACATACTATTCCTAAATGTCTAAGTTGATCTTACGAAACTAAATACAACCATACCATCTACCATCTAAACGGTGTTTTCCCACACATCTCTACGAACCTCACAATTTGTAAGAGTTTGATATTTTTAGGAACGCATTGGTCGTACGAACCTTTGTGAGTGAGTCTTAACTTTGAGGAATCGTGACGCCATCGCAAAAAGTAAACAAGGAACGCTAAGAATCTCCTCGATTCAAATTTCATATTATATATAATATTGTCTACGGCTCATTGTTCTGGTTACAAGAAGATATTTTATAACTTCTATATTCGTATGTAATATAACATTATGATTACGTCAGCAATGTCAGTTTCAGGAGAGAGACGAATGATAAAGACAACACCTTACCCTCACAACGCTGAACTAGTTTTGATAAGCAATGGAGACCAAAGAGGTTTTTTTCAATTTGAAATCACCATAAATGGATTGGCTATCTCTTTCCGCTTTATTTGAATACTACGCCATTACAAATATTGTTTTCTTTCAGTAATATATGTACGTACTTATTTAGTACAATATTGACCAAAATTTCATTAACATTAGCATTATCATGCCATCTATTTATTTATTAACACTCCACAGGCTGAATAATTGAAGGGAAAGCCAATTTCCATGAACTCGTAAATCTCCATTGGATTAAACATGTATTAAATTTAGGTATTTCAGTTTCCCCAGCACAGACACGTTTTTCTAACAGTATTAGCACATTCGCTTAACCCTTTTAAGACATATTTTAGACGTCGAAATTTGCCGTCTATTCTAACGTCTAAAGAGCATAGAGTTGACGTCTAAAGAGTTTCTGTTCTAGCTGCCAGTGGTAAGTAAACTGATGTGAAATAAAATCATATAAGATGAGGTAGTGAATTTATGTAAGTTAATTAGGCAAAAATAAAGTGACGTCAAGTGAATAAAATAAAATAGAGGTAGGTGAAGTGAAATAACACCAGGTCAAGTCACAAGTTATCAAACAATGAATTAGCTTGATGAAGTAACGATAATGACATAATCGTCCATGACTGACCCTGTCTGTGATATGCGCGTACAATAAGTGTCATTTAAATGCTAAACCACAGTGTCTGCGCATTGGCCCATATGTAGATGAACACCAACACACAGTGTTTACGCGGATACTGTTTTTTCCATCGAGTCATTGACCATGACAGTATCAGGCAGTATTAGTCATAAAACGATTAGAAAAGCTCACCGCTCGCTCACATCAATTGGCACTTACACCTGATACGACAACCTTTGTGACCGTCACTGACCGACTGCCCTCAGGTAAAGATGACCATACAGTCAGCGCGTGACGATGAAAAGTACATGTGGGTGGGTAAGTGAGTGAGTGAGTGAGTGAGTGAGTGAGTGAGTGAGTGAGTGAGTGAGTGAGTGAGTGAGTGAGTGAGAGAGTGAGTGAGTGAGTGAGTGAGTGAGTGAGTGAGTGAGTGAGTGAGTGAGTGAGTGAGTGAGTGAGTGAGTGAGTGAGTGAGTGAGTGAGTGAGTGAGTGAGTGAGTGAGTGAGTGAGTGAGTGAGTGAGTGAGTGAGTGAGTGAGTGAGTGAGTGAGTGAGTGAGTGAGTGAGTGAGTGAGTGAGTGAGTGAGTGAGTGAGTGAGTGAGTGAGTGAGTGGAAATGAAATTGTTTTAACTTATACAATTATATAACCTTTATATAACCTGTCGATCACATTATGCTCGTTCCTCTAAAGGAGAACAAGATGTAGTAACATAAGCAAATGAGATGTACTTGTTAATAAAGGTGAATCCTGAATCCAGCCAATCGGTTCGGTGAGCCGTGCGATTAAAGCTTTGGATACGTCGATCAGCCTATCAAGTTCATTTTATATAGACGTGTATATTTATTTCCACTTTTTTGTCTTAGCTTTATCTTATTTCCATCTAAGAATACTTTTTTTTCTTTGCATATTCACATATTTTTTAAGCAAGTGACAAGCTTTTAGGGCGTGAAATCAATTTTCTGTGAGCAGCTCTAATTGATCCCCATGGTCCTAAATATCTTAGTCTTACATATCCGTTAAGCATTGCCATGCTTCGTGTCTTATGTAAAACTAAGATAATGTAGATATATAAGATTCATTTTGGATGCTTAGCTACCCATATAGGTGCCGCAGTACCCGCTTCGTGAAGTTGTATTTTGTTATGCTCAATATTTGTATTAATTAATGTACGTGCAATTTGCTCAATTGTGTATTAGAGTTGCCAAGATACGTTGTGCCATTTTCATTATGTTGTATAAATTTGCTAGAAAATTGTTAATAAATTCAGGCTTCCTCATTTTCCGGATTTCTCCAATGTCTAAGGATTTTTTCATATTAAAAAAATCTACGCACGGATTTTGTTATTGTTTTGTCATTTTCACGGGGTTTTTATAATGTATATTCACAGACCGCCGTTTTCCACTTCCGTGATCAATAAAAAAAACATTCAATATTACTATTAACCCTTACAACGCTGAAATAGTTTGGTATAAGCAACATTTGTATACATACAGTATGTTATGGATCTACTCCTCTAACGGCCTTTATAATTATTTTATTTCTTTCAGGGGATCGACTTCAGACGTCAGATTCTGACGTCTGAAGTCGGTCCCCGCACTGAAAGGGTCAAACAATTTGAAAAAAATTGTAATTATATTATTTGCTAAAGACGATCTCCACACTCAAAGAATAATAAAATTATTGTGGGCGTAGACCTATAACATAGGTATTCAAATGAAACGGAAAGAACTAGGTAAAACATTTCTTAGGATTTAAAATTAAAAAAAAACTTGTGTCTCCACGGTTTATACAGAAATATATAAGCTTTGTAAAGGTTAAGCCTCTCTGATGAAGATGGTTTTCGGCGAAGAACTTTGTCCATGTTGTATTTTCTAAAAAAAATCACGCTTTTTGACTGAGCCTCCTTTTCTGTAATAAACAAACTATAGTTGTTAATAACATTTAAATATTATTTCATTTTGTAATGGCTAATAATTACAATTAAAAATATACTGTCTGAACCTTAATGTATGGTATGACCAAGGTGTTGTAAAGGTGAAATTATTTGAACATTTATTGAAACAAATATTGCAAGATAATCATATTACAGAGTGGAATAGAGCAGTTCCGCACAGCAATGATGGAATTTTGTACACAACATATAAACTTACGCAATTTTATAGTCCATTTATAAATAGTATAACTAAGCCTTGCCATCGATACTCCTTTTTGAAATTTGTGACAGCAAATCACAATCTAGGCCTACCAGTTGTACGTGGTAAATGGTTTCAACCTAAAACTTGTAATGAACGTTCATGTAGCACATATGAAGTTTTGGGAGACGAATATCATTTTTTTCTTCAATGCACTAAGCACCAAGATTTACAATTAAAATTTATTGCACGGTGCTATTCAAAAAGACCATCAATGCACAAATTTGTTGAGTTAATGTCATCCCTGCGTAAAGTAGTAATCATCAAGCTTGCTGCTTTTGTACATATCGAATTGGAAAGAGAAAATGTTTAATATTATATATATGTACTGCTCACCCTCGCTTGCACGCATCATACTTGTTGTATATGTTCATACTTATGTAACACACGGACCAATTGTCTATGCTGAATGAAAGAATAAACATCATCAAATTACTTGGCGCTGGTAGAAGGGAAACCCCCAGGTGAATCACACCATCCGGGAGGGCATTGCGTGGTAATCAATAGAACCGAAACTGAACAGGTTATCACTGAGTCACACGTGACCAGGTGACGATGAATCATGTCCGTTGACTTTTTAAAAGTCGTGTTTACCAGTTTTTGAAGTGGGGGCTTTAATCTTCAGCAGGCGATGTTATCTTCAATCAAAATGTAGACCACCCAGATATTTGTCTACATCTATTTAAATAACAGTCAGATGACGCACTGGGGATTTCAGCTTAGTGTGCCCTTATGGTAGTATAACCGCGATGGATATACCTAATGAAGGATAGTTTCAAACATTTCTTGGCATGGTGCTGCAAAGAGTGCTGTCTAGAGTAGCATGGGAAACACAGTTTGGCTTTGTCCCAGTTAAACTTACAGTTAACCCAGAATAATCTTAAATCATGCTTCTCACTATCAAATACAAAAAGCCATCACAATAGACATGCATTTGTGATTAAGATATGTTACTAATAAATTGAAATCGTACACGGGTTTTTTAAATTAACAATGGTTTCAATCTTCATAATTCAGTTTAAGTCCTATAATAATATACTGTCTCCACTTGATGTATGATCTAATCACATCAAGAATTGAAATAAAAGATTTTTATAAACAGTGTTAGTTTCATTTTTATGTTATTTAGAAACTAACTTGATATCTTAAATATGGGATCGTTTATATCACGGGGAGAAATCTGGACGAGAATACAGTTTCAAGCTTCTTTATTGAAGGTTCATATTTCTTAGAAGCTGGTAAACATGATAATGGCAGTCGTAGTAAGAACATGGTAGTCTTATTTAATAAACGCTTATGTAAAAGTTATAGGTCTCCATCTCTAACATTCATGATATAATTGTGCAACTATTTAAATACGTCCCACTTTATTAATTACTGTTAGAGCACCGACAGTGTCATTGTCTGAAGACCATTGTTGTTTTGTAATATTTTGTGCTTTTGCGTCCAGTATGATGATGATGTTAGAACCACAAAGGGAGACATATTTTATAGATATAACCTGAAATAGGCAAGTCAATTTTCAAAAGGCTGCGACATCAACCTTTATTCCAGATTGAATTTGCATGAAAAAAATGGCTTCGCGAAATGAAAAAGAAAAAGGATTAACTCCTGACAATTTCACCAATGTAAAACATTCCCGTGTCCAGCGAACACGAACAATGCTGGTTTTTAACGTCGGCCCAACATTGAGCCAGCATTGTGTCAACGTATGTGTTTGCTGAGTAATTTGTAATAGCACAATGACATTGACATGACGTAGAATAAACTTATGCCTACGGCACACCAGACCAACTGGGCTTGTAAAGAACCGAAACTCGGTGGTTGACTTGTCAAATGACGATGACTCGTTCAGACCAATAAGTTCAAGTTGACAAAAAGAGAATAAGGACTAGGATTGTAGATCTATAAATCAAGAATGGACCTACAGCCCAGAATACGTATTATTCTCCTAGTTTTAGATAGAGTAATACATCATTCTGCCATAAAACAGTGTTTTAGTTGCGACATCGCCTCGAGCGCCATCTGGTGAATATAGCAGCTAATTATTGCTGCTCTAGTTTACACCCTGGCAAATCAAGGTCCCACCTCCGGGGAATCATCAACAGCATAATATTGTGTAAATGATTATGCATCACCCAATTATCGAGATAAGAATAAAGACAACAAAAACGGTGAATGTGGACATTTTGTTAAACTTATTAACCTTTGTAGGCCTACTGCTGAATTGTTTGTCAGTATTTTGTCTTCATTGGAAGCTGGAATTGCTAACGCAATTTCCAGCTTCAAATGAATAAAAAAAAATTAAAAATAATAAAAATAGACATCTCCCAAATTGAATTATGTCATTAACTGAGCATTTGCTACAGTATATGGTACATATTTTAATGGTATATTATTTAATTGTATAATATTACTTTAGGGTTAAAGCGACACAATCAGGCTAAAATCATTTAAAAATCAGTATTTTTATTTTGGCTTCTTAATACGACCTTACGACAACACAAAAATAAATTTTAAAAATTCAGTTCTAGTCCATGGATATGCTTACATTATCTGGTCATATTAAGAAACCAAAAACAAAATACTGATTATTTAATGATTTTAGCTGGCTTGTGTCGCTTTAAGTAGAATTTATGGGACTGTTTGTTTACTCATTGAATCCCAGCAGACACCATACTTAATCCCAGTGTTGGATTAACGCCGTCTGGCCCAACATTAAATCAACACGTTTATTATGAAGTGTTACACGCGCCTCTCAGCTCGGGACCGGGTTTCGCCAATTGTCTCTAATTCGCCATGAATTTAAGTCAATTTTAAGCTCGCTGATTGGCTGAGGTTTCATCACACGTTGATATTAAGACAAACAATTGACACACGTTTGTTGGTGAAACCGGCGCAAAGTCTCTAAATATTGATTGACACTGAGGAAATACGACATCATTCATTGACTCATGTCTCCGTCATGCAGCTCTTTCATGAAAAGTGTTCATGCTAATTTTGGGTTATAACCACCTTGATGCCAAAGGGTCGTATCTGCCACTGTAAATGTATTGTAATATTTGACGATGGCGGTTTAGTAAAAGCTTAGATAATATTTGATTATAGATGTACGGTACATCTGAAATCATCATCTACCACCCTTATCGCTGTATTACCGGGGCGGGGGGGGGGGGGGTATCTGATTGTTCAATGTCTGAGCTACATAGTTTCCCATAATATATAAATCGCTTTTTCATCGTGTAATTTTCCACAAAATTTCATCTCCCGTATTACAGCACCTTGTTTCCCAAATATCACAATTTGCTCTCGCATAAAATATCTTGTTTCCCGCAATATGCAATACTCCATACATTTCATGCAACATCAGTTGATAATTGACGCCGATATTAGAATCTTGGTAGACGACTTGAATGATTGTTTAGAACTTTTTTGACACCTTTTTAGTCCTGAATCGTATATTAGTAGCCCATGTCTATGTCTGCTCATGAGCTAGGCTAGTATTTGATTGTGAGTACGTTTGTGTAAAAAGCTCCAAATCTATTTTTTCTTAATGACCACGAGGGAACAAGCTATATAAATCATAAATTATTC
>OZ024915.1:60831823-60841823 GCA_964017125.1 Flabesymbios commensalis
CCCAAAAAAAACATTTACGTTTGTACACTATTTAATCTGAATTGCAATAATCTATTTGTGTATGCCTATATTTATATTATGTTTTTTTATTTCACGATGTAGCCTAGTCCTATAATACTGCGCATAAGTTTTAATCATATGTTAATTATAAGTAATTATGCATGCATGTATGCTAAAATAATGGAATCCGATCTTGCAAATAAGAAACGTCATGTTGATACAGACTTGTAGAACAACATTACAACAACATTGCTTCAACCTCACCTAAGCATATAGCACATTTAATTGGCTTAGTGGTATTGTCAAGTTAAAAACAAAATCAGAGAACTGGGTGGGTGAGTGGGTTGGGTGGGTGGGTGGATGGATGAAGCCAAGCCAATTTTTTCTCGTTTTTTTCAATTTGACAAGACCCCTTATCTAGTTATACAATCTGTCGGTTTCTTTTTTATCGCGTGGTTTATCAGAAGCCGCATGATGTATACCAGCATTGTGTCAATGACTAATTTGCTCAAATAAACCGTGCTGAATTGATTAGTAATGATATATGAGATTGTATGTTTTATGATTTAAATGCTAATAATCGTGACTAGTTTAAATCATTTTCAGAAAACGTGAAGTTATATTCATATTGGTAAGGTTGATATCTTGATTCATATTGGTAAGGTTGATATCTTGATTCATATTGGTAAGGTTTATATCTTGATTCATATTGGTAAGGTTTATATCTTGATTCATATTGGTAAGGTTTACATCTTGATTCATATTGGTAAGGTTTATATCTTGATTCATATTGGTAAGGTTTATATCTTGATTCATATTGGTAAGGTTTACATCCTGATTCATATTGGTAAGGTTTATATCTTGATTCATATTGATAAGGTTTATATCTTGATTCATATTGGTAAAGTTTATATCTTGATTCATATTGGTAAGGTTTATATCTTGATTCATATTGGTAAGGTTTATATCTTGATTCATATTAGTAAGGTTTATATCTTGATTCATATTGGTAAGGTTTATATCTTGATTCATATTGGTAAGGTTTATATCTTGATTCATATTGGTAAGGTTTATATCTTGATTCATATTGGTAAGGTTTATATCATGATTCATATTGGTAAGGTTTATATCTTGATTCATATTGATAAGGTTTACATCTTGATTCATATTGGTAAGGTTTATATCTTGATTCATATTGGTAAGTTTATATCTTGATTCATATTGGTAAGGTTTATATCTTGATTCATATTGGTAAGGTTTATATCTTGATTCATATTGGTAAGGTTTATATCATGATTCATATTGGTAAGGTTTATATCTTGATTCATATTGATAAGGTTTACATCTTGATTCATATTGGTAAGGTTTATATCTTGATTCATATTGATAAGGTTTACATCTTGATTCATATTGGTAAGGTTTATATCTTGATTCATATTGGTAAGGTTTATATCTTGATTCATATTGGTAAGGTTTATATCTTGATTCATATTGGTAAGGTTTACATCTTGATTCATATTGGTAAGGTTTATATCTTGATTCATATTGGTAAGGTTTATATCTTGATTCATATTGGTAAGGTTTACATCTTGATTCATATTGATAAGGTTTACATCTTGATTCATATTGATAAGGTTTATATCTTGATTCATATTGATAAGGTTTATATCTTGATTCATATTGGTAAGGTTTACATCTTGATTTATATTGATAAGGTTTATATCTTGATTCATATTGATAATTAACCGCTCAAACCCAATCTATAATTGACTTAATCACGATTTGAGATGAGTCAATAGATGTATTTGATTCTGTTAACAGGTTAAGGTCTGGAATCCATCTCACTAAGCATCTGAACATTCAGATTATCTCATGCCGCAATCTTCAGAAGTATTCGTTCTCACTTGTGGAAACAACAGCCTCGTTCAGGATAGACGTGAAGTGGATGACAAATGAAAAAAGATATAGTTATTATTAAAACAGTTCCATGGAAATGGTCGTTCTGAGACCCATAGGTGTAGAAATTTAAGTCATCTTCTGAGATGCCAAATGATGCTTTGATGCATCTTAAAGGTTTAAAGGGGGTAGCACATATTGGGTCAATGTCCTTTGTCGCTTGGGAGGAGTATTATGTATATATATATAAATATAATAAATGTCTTCTCGGCGACTCTTGGATTTTACAGAACCCTGCGTTCAACTTGGGCTGTTTGCACTGTAATCTTGGTGATCACTCTGTGTTGTCATCTTGGTATAAATGGAGCACTTGGCTTTCTTCCAGAATTGTGTGACAAGTGTTCAATGCCATATAGTATCAGACACAGTCATGTAGTGGTCGGCTTATTATATTGCTTGAGACGATCCCTTCTTGGAAGTGGTAACCACATTTTATGGGTCTGCCCGGTTACCACACATCTGTTCATGGGTCTGCCCCGTTACCACTGGTTGTCACACATCCGTTGAAAACATTTCATTCGTTTTATTAACCAACCATGCAGCTTTTAAACAATGTTTGGAATCTAACTGAAAAAGCGATCTTTCTAAGTAGGCCCCTAGAAGAAGTAATGAAGATGCAAATGTTAACGTCGTTCAGCTTTTGTGAGCAAATCCAGGTCTTCGGGTTCTAAATACCTCTGTCATATACTAACCAATTTAACAAAATTGTATAGCGTAGTTCTGTTATTCATGTTATGCATTAAATAAATATATTGCTTTAATTTCTCCAGATAAACCAAGGTATCATGTAATAATGGTGGAGATGACTTTAAGTTCTCTGGTTCATTACTGCAGCGTCATTCTAATTCGCCGTTTTTCAGAAATTACTTCATTTATATATCAAAAAAGGTCTTTCACGAAATGACGTAATCCCACTCGGTGGAATTATAACCTGGAGCCATGCAGCAAAATCTACGAAATTGCCTATATGTTTACAGCCTAAAATAATTCTGAAAGTCGAAAAAAGTCACACAATTGTGAATAAAATCTGACCTTGGTAAATCTAAACGTCACTTCCTCTAGTACCGTAACTCTTGTTACTGACTGGATAAAAAAGACCAGAAGTACATAATAACTTCCGGCCATTTATCACATAGTGTACTGTAACTCTTGTTACTGACTGGATAAAAACGACCAGAAGTACATAATAACTTCCGGCCATTTATCACATAGTGTACTGTAACTCTTGTTACTGACTGGATAAAAAAGACCAGAAGAACATAAAAACTTCCGGCCATTTATCACATAGTGAACTGTAACTCTTGTTACTGACTGGATAAAAACGACCAGAAGTACATAATAACCTCCGGCCATTTATCACATAGTGTTTCTAGAATTGACCAGGTGGAATTGCCCAATGCCTCATTTCCGTTGACAAGAACCTTTAGTATATCGTCACCTCCAGATAAAGAGATGTATTACCCACTTTAGTAATGTGGAATATTCATTTCAAAGCGGACGAGCTGTGTTCAGAAGGCGTGTGTAAGACCAATGAGTGTACGAATCTCTGATGATTGGTGTCATTAGTAGACATATTATTCTGACATTAACACCCGCCACACCGTGATTACGTCACTTACTGTCACACCGAATTGTTTTATAGGAAAAACCTTAAAATTCACTACCTGTTTCTATGTGAGTTATACACGTACGATAATCAGCCTGTTATTTTACGAATAGCTTATTGATAGGATATCCTGGCTTAATTATAATGACTCACTAATCAGGTTTAACACGTCACAAAATAGTAGTGTCCCCAAAAAATGGATTTAGAGAAAAATTAATCAGAAAACCGTTGTTTACATTTATGTAGATGGCCATATAGCTGGCATATTACCTATATTTTCAATATGCCACTATAAGACAATAATCATGCATGTTAAGTGATGTGAGTTTTGTCCAGCTTTTAAAATATACAGCAATTTATATATACAAACAGGATGTAATGAAAAAAATGTGTAACTATTTTCTTTTATTCACTTTTTTATAGCACAACAGCAAAGTAAAATAGAATATAGTGCCCGATGATTAAAATGTTGTTGTGATAGACCATAAGCACACCGCTATCGTCTAGATCCACGCTCGTCTTTCTTAGAAAACTTTTAAAAATAAAGAGATTATGACCATATCCCGAATTGAATCACAGATGATAATACTAATCTCTGTGCCATGAAAAGTGAACAGTTATTCTTGATATGTTTTCCTGTTAACCCTTTAAGCGCTGAATTATTTGTATATGAGCCAAGCGAACAAAGGGTATGCTCAGTTTGAAATCATAATAAATGTCTTAGTTAGCTATTTCCGCCTAATGTTAATACATGGTTATGGGTCTACGGTCATTATAAATATGTTACCCTTTCAGTGCGGGGGACAACATTAGACGTCGAAATGTGACGTCAATTGATGTCAGATTCTGACGTATAAAGTCGGTCCCCGGGTTTAAGCATTGCTCGACCCAAGACGGGTATTCTACCCCGTAATTTAAACAACAACTGGTCGATCTCGTCATGTGACAGGCTGAACAACTCTACGATTGGTCGGGGGTAGAATATTAGACTTGGACCCATTGTTCTCAGTATCGTTTGTACTACATATATATGACACACAAGTATAGTGCTCTGCTCTAACCAAGTCTTCATTTTACATGAACATCGCGATCATTTGTACATGAACATTTCAGTCATTTCATTCTTGTAGCTCATCAGCTAGATAATAATTATGATGATGGCAATAATTATGATAAGTGGCACTCTGGTGTCAATAATGAAAATGAATTTGTTCCGTGTCTAACTCTATTGTAAAAAGGTATTTCTAAGGTTTTCACAGAATTTCTAAGAATTCTAGTACATTTCCACGGAGTGATTAGATCCTTTATACTTCTTAAGGTCTGAATAGCTATTTGTAGTCGACGTCCCTCTCCAAGTGAAGGCAAGCTTGTCTGACACAACAAAGATCTGTAGTCGGATTTATAGTCATTTGTGACATACCGCAGAGCCCTTTTTTTTGTTTTTTTGTTAGTGTTTACTACTGAGCAATCAATGGTGCCATATTCCTGGGCAGTACTGAAAATTGCTCAAGATAAAAGCTCTTTAAACGGCCATCCTCACATCTGAAGTGATGACATATTCGCTTCAGATCATCCACTGGTCTGTCTGTTTTCCTACATATTTATTAGTATGGTGATTAAAAACTAGCCGATTGGCCAGACTCACTCCCAGCCGTGTTACTTTTTCGCTTGGCTCACTGGAACAACCATTTAGGTATAGGCGATGACTGTGACCGGCAAATTCGCAGGATAAGTGTGGCTACTTGGTTGTTCTTGGTATGTAGTATCCCAGCAAACACAGAACATTTGTATAACATTTGTACAACATCGACCCAACGTGCGCTGGGTCAAAATTGCAAAATGCTAAGCAAATGTTTGGTGTTTGATGGGATAAGCCATGCATATGTGCAACGTAAGACTCTCTACATACATTACACAGCAAGTTAGTTTGCGTTCACGCAATCCCAAGTGATTCTATGGATATATATGTAGGCGGTGTCATCTCTTTTGTCAAATGTTGAAAGGCAACAGTTTTTGCACACACAGATCATATAAAAGAGGAAATCGTGACCTACGTCATTGCTTCCCACAATCGATGACGCGAACCACGATGTTTCTGATTTACTCTGCCACAGTTTAGTAAAGTGCGAGATTTTCGTAAATTAATCAAGCGATCCGAGTTATTCTGATCTGATATTTTCATAGTGATTGACTTTGATCCAATTACTCGATGTGGCAATCGCGGTCAAATAGACGCCCTTAATGTAGGTCAATCGAATTCCGGCTCTGAACAATTGTCACTAAAACACACACGAAACGCTGTCCCACTCTTTTTTTGATGTTGGGGCGTCGCGTCATAGTCGTAGACGCTGGTTCAACATCAAGCCAGCAGCGGATGAGCATCTCGGGTTGAGTGAGCATCGTCAGACCAATGTCGAAGACGTTGGGCCGACATTGTACAAATGTTATAAAAATGTTTTGTGCTTGCGGTTTTTTGCGGGTCACGTCATTGAAGTTTTTTATTTGCGCCACTGAATGCGTGCTATGTACAAATGTAACAACGAGACGTGATTTTTATGAGATGCAAATGTTGATATAAATGTTGTGAAAGAGCTTATTAGATGATTTCATAATTCTAAACACAGGTTTTGTTAACATACGACACCATTTGGATATAGGAAGATGATCCCTATAACTTGGACGAACATTATGACTGGTAGTGAAGTAAGTGCACACAACCACAAACACGGAATCGTGCTTTTAACCCTTTAAGCACTCACCATGCATTAAAGCATCATTTTACATCCCTGAAAACAGACTTAATTAGGTTTTAGAACGAAAATTCCCATGAAACTGGCTTACCAATGCATGAACATTTTCTTCACTTTTCCACCCACTTCAAATCATCTTCATCCACTACAAGTCGAGAATTGCGGCAGCAATTCGTGGCTTGTTGTGGATGAAGATGACAATGGTAAACTCAGGCTTGAGAGGGTTAAATAAAGACACTGCACGCTGTAAACCTGGTCCAACTTGATTTCATACAGGGGACATGATACCCAACGTTAGGCTTTACATAAAGTGATCTGTCAAATGTTATCAAGTACGCTGAAAGTTGGTAAAGTTAAACAAACTTAAATAAACTTAAATAAGCTCACAATTATTTATTTAATGGAACAGTATTCATTCGCCTCGCTTAATAATTATAATCTATATAAAATAATAACACTATGAAACAAAATTATGTATATTTTTCCAATTTTATCTCATTTATCTTTAAGAATAAATGTCATGATTTAACCTGATAAAAACAAGTTGAACAATCCTAGAATATCACGTGACAATGAGTTAATATGTTCTGGCAATGGCGATCAAATAATAGAAATTAAGCAAACATATTTTATTTTAAAAGTAAGCAAAAATAAAAGTATTCAAATCCAACTGACTTAGCAAAATAAGTTGAGTTGCTGAAAAAAATGTGTTGTCTTGATATCGCAGATAATTAAACGTATAAGCTAATTAAACTTATTAAAGTCATCAGCTGTTTCACTGTTTTCGGTTTTACAGTACACATACAGTTGATATCACTAATGGGATACAATGTTACATTTTGACTGAATCAGCAATTATAACGGCCGGTGTAGTGTGCTATTACACCCCCTGATTAAAATAATAACAGTGACGGATTTGATTGGATGATCTCGTCATGTGACATGTTTATCATTGGTCGTGAGTTAATAATTTATCATTGGTCGTGAGTGTAAAATGGACTTATAGTCCGATTCCCCTCTCGCTGTACAATTTCAAACACTGTGTCTCCTCTGAGAATCATTGTTTGAGTCTATGTTTATCTTGTTATATTCAAAAAAGATATGATGTAAATTAAAATTTAAAAAAATATGTGAATTAATTGAAAACATTTCCACCCTGACATGTGTAGTATCCTTTCCTCGTGAAAAAAAAGTGACTGCGTTGTCGCTCGTGGTCAATCACTACAATAAGAAGTAGCTACCATGACCTCGTCTGTGCTTGGAACGATTCCTGGTTTTAGTTCATTTCCTCTTCTACAAATGGTAAATTAACATTTCAGTGATAGGTCTATCAGGTAAAGGGGTCATCGAGGGAATTGAGTGCAACTGGAGAAGTTTATCAACCGCATATTCCAGACATCGTGACATGATTCATGACTTACTGTGGAGCATGCAGGCGCTTCTGCTGTGCAAAGTCAAAAGGAAGCAACAGCTTACTTTACAAGTAAGCAGTTATAGCCTTTTGGTTTACAGAACAATATTGATATTGCAAAATCAAAGCGTGGATACAAGGATGGCCCATAGTCTGAGCAATGTGTGCTGTATTGTTTGGTTGTGTACGTCATATGACAGCTGGATGACTGGCAGAGGTATACACAGATTTGAGGAAGTAGAGTGAGCTAATAGGTTGCTCCGAACTTCCAGTTTACGATAGTCGCGTGACTAGATATTGAACTGATAGTAACAGCTATATGAGCCATATAACCCTTTACCTACTGGGGACGCATATGCGTCACAGGGCATATTCCAATAAAAGTAGCCTGATTTCATAAAAAGTAACATAGCCCACCAAAATGAAAACATTTTTTATATGATTTTTTCATTTGAATTTCCAATTGAATTTAAAACATGTAATAGGTAATGATTACCTTTGTTTTTAAATTATCGAATATAACAACATCTACGAGGCCCGTCAACCATTTTGATACATTTAATTTTCTTTTAAGTAGTTCTAATTTACATTTTTAAAATATGCAGTGTTTTATCATGGCAACTTGATTTTAATTATGTATGCAAAAACAAGTCGCCATAAAATATAATGGCTGTCTGATCTTAGATTGTTTATATAACCCACAGTAAGGAGGGACTTACATGAGCTGATTTTGTGAACACCTTCAACGGCTTCAATGTTTTGTCGCATAAATTGATATCAATATAATTATAATATCACAACCGGTATGTGCCAAAAAGTGCCCAGCAAATTATCGCCTAAAATGGGCAAACTTGACAATTGAGAGATTTCACAAGCTTGAAATTACCGCGTCGTCCAACAGCTTCGTGTGAGAGAAAGCTACCTGGATTTGTGAAAATATGCTGAAAATATAAAAATATGCTGAAATAGTGTATTATATTGCTGCGCATTGGGATCATCTCACTTCACAAATAATTTTAGATTTTTTAAATAACGATTTTAAAATCGTTATTTAAAAAAACTGAAATTGTTTGGGAAGTGAGGTCAACCACTGATACCACTATAATCAAGGAGGTTATATTATATAACCTCCTTGTTATAATGGGGTATAATGGAGCAATAGGGTCTACCTATAATCATAGTGTACACATATAGAGGCCTCTGGTGTTATTAAAAGCCAAATATTCCATCGCAAAAGAAACACACTAAGAAAAGTTATACAAACTGGTTGACAGTTAATAAGACGTAAAATATATGCTTAACCACTGTATAAACATATTATCCTATATATGGTATCTAAGCATTACCTCAGCGTTCACTATGTAAATATGGGACATCAATTGAGATCACTGTCACCTCGGCGCGGTTATTATGTAGAACCTCACAAACGCTGGCAAACAAGAAACAGGCAAACACCACACACAGAAACGATGTTGTCTAACTGTTTGGCCAGCGTCGTAGACGGTGGACCAACAGTTCACCAACATTGTTTCTGTGTCGCCTGTTTGCCGAGAGACATGTATTGCAGGCTGAATGGTGGCCTAACATCGGGCCAGCGGTGCACTGACGCGTAATGTTAAGTACTGAATACCTGATCACAAGCAGATAAATAGTTCTATCATGTAGTTCTGCCATGTAAAGCCAGGTAGCAACTAATTACTTTGCAAGTAGGCTTATACATATTATTATAAACATTTACTGTTATTTGGCTTTGCAGAGTAGAACTGTCTCTAAAATATAGTTTAATGCCAGTCCTCCAGATATTCAACTACAGGTGAACATCGTTATAATACGATCGTTGGGGTCCAATGAGTCAAATCGTGTTATAAGTGAATCGTGTTATACAAAAAAATCAACCAGAAAACGATCTCAAAAAAGGATGAGTAATAATATGAAGACTATCGTTAATATAAGCTGTCTTGTTTGCACAGGTGTAACGTGTTATGTTACAGCTGTAACTTATAATAATAACGACAATATTATGAAAGTTTTGCGGCGTAACAATTGTAACGTTTTACAACTATTCTATCGTACAAATGTTTACAGAATGAACACTATAAAAATAACAATAAATTACACATCTTTATGCAGCAGAGGAGTAGCGAATTTGCTATATTTCAGTTATTTATTACATGCTTATACATATCATTGTGCGCAGTGTGTAACACGATGTATTTGATACCTTGATTATCATTTGCATGTAATACTACGCGAGCATTATTATTATTTACTTGCACA
>OZ024915.1:60846823-60861823 GCA_964017125.1 Flabesymbios commensalis
TAAGCTCCTCAAAATATACATTATACAAAATTGGAATCTCAGAATAAGTGGAAATAGAGGATAATATCGCACATCACGGTGTTTTAATAACATCTGGATCTTGGATTCGTCATGGAGCTTCTTTTTACTATCTCAGGATTTCTCGCATTGTTCCTGTCTTGTGGCGTTATCCAGATACAGGTATGAATGGGTTATAGGAAACAGTTAATGACTATTTAAAAATAAACGATGCAGTTTGTATTTTTAAATATAAGTTAGATTTAAAATGACTGAATTTCCTACACAGTCATGACGGTCTCAGTCCTTATTAAATGAATAAGCTTCACTGTTAATTCAATCAAATTCAAAGTGTTGATTCAAATCAGTTTATCGGACTTTTTATGTCAGTAAAATTGCTACTACTACTACTACTACTACTATCATCGGCCACGTTTTAAATATATTTGGCGACGGCAATTGCATTAAAGTATTTTGAATTTTATTCACAAGTTGAAAAAAACTGCATTCATTAATAATCATAGTAGTATTTTTGTGATGTAGGATGAGAAGGTACAATAATAATTTGGATAATATAAAGCAAAAATGAAACCTAGCGTCATTAGACATACAATCCCGCTCTTTTAACGGAAACCCTCCACACAGATCGGGACATGTTTATCTGACGCGAGACGTTGACCCAATGCTGTTTTAAAGTCGGGCCATCGTCTACGACGCTGTAACAGCATTAACACAGCATTCAATCAGCGTCTGGATCTAATGTTAGATTAGGACGTGTTATTTGTCAGATACACATAACAGCGATTGACAAAATAATATAGTCAATCAGCAATAGATCATGGCCTGTCACTAGTTACACAAAAATACTCCATGTTTTATAAATAGTAATCCCTTTGTTGTAATTTTGCACCATTCAATAATCGTTGACATTTTTCGTCGAGTGGATGAAGGCTTTGCTGAGCTTCGGTGAATGAAAAATATCCGTTTACAAATAGATATGATCTTTATATTTGTGATCTAAGCTTGAATATGTAATAGATATTTGTTTCTATATTTTAATACTTAAATAGTAGTAATGTGGAATTAGAGAAAGCTTCGCAGTAATGACAAGGGTTGAGGCAAGCAGCACCTGACAAACAAGAAACATTGGCCTGATTATTCCAGCATCAGTCAACGTATCATGTTTAGTTTGCTGGATATCCAGCAAATACAAAACATTTTTATAACATTTGTACAGCGTCGGCTCAACGTCGAAGACGTTGAGCCGACGTTGTACAAATGTTATGCGCTTGTTGGGTATAAACGTCAGTATGATGAGAAAAGATTTCTGGCATCGCCACCTTTTAAGACCAGAACGAATAGTAAAATCTTCAAATAGACATCATATTTATCGACTGCACATCTAAAATATTGTTGATTTGACAATTTTTAGAATTTTCTTAGAATGACATTTTTTTGAATAATTTCACATTATTTATCAAAATTGTCATTCTAAGAAAACCCTTCTAAATAATAAAACAGTCCCCACGCAAAAGATAAAAGATTATTGAGAGCATGTACTATAGTCTATTCACAGTGTAATAACGTTGATCCATCAAAATATTGTATTTTTAAAATTGATAAATTATTTACAACAATCACTCAGCTAGCTTGCTTTTTGGATGGATAGTTTTGCTTCCGAACAACTCTTCCATACAGGCAACGGCTAGTATGTCGTTTTGTCGTTCCATTGTTTACCATTGCCATAGACAGTGTATATAGCAGCTTTTACTGAGTAAATTAGTCTATTGGAATCCCTATGCTGCATTGGTGAATAAAAGGTCACATTATACTTTTAACCAGGTTTCTGCCATGCCGACGACGGTCTCGCCACCTGGTGAACCAGTGTGGAGTCCTCCAGACGGAAGAAGTCGAGCTGACTGGATGAGAACGTCAGGACAGAGTGAGGAGGACTGGAAGCGTACACAGCAACTGATGACGTCACTACATGATATGATCACGTCAGAAGACAATATACCAAGAGAAGATGCCTTGGTCAGCAACAATTACTTCCCTCTGTGACTATGTTATAAATATCTTGATATATATTGGGCGGGGGCCCTAGGGTAGTGGTTAGCACCGCTGCCTTTCACGCCAGAGTTCGGGGTTCGGTTCCCGGTCGCGGCGGTTTGAAAGAAACAAAAAAGTTTCTTCCCCATCCACGTGTGAAAGTCAGTATTGTGGGGAGCCTCCGTGACCGAGAGGTAGCGTGCTCGGCCTCAGACCGCCAGGGCTCGAATTTCGAATCCTGTGTCTGGAGGACAGTGTCATCTCAATCATCTCACCATCCTCAGGAGGTTCTCCTGGCCCAGTTTAGCATATATGTGCACAAAGGTGGCATAAAGCCCGATTCATTTCATTTCATTTGATATATATTAATACAAATTACAAACGGAAATCTTGCCCGGGATTAGAGTAGTATCTTGATGACATTTTAATATGAACGGAATGACGAGCGATGATTAGTTTATCCCGTTATGTAACAGACTGTACCATTTCCAATTTGTCAGGGGTAGACTACTAATATAGCATATGGGACGTCGATCAGTGTTGGTTTATTATTAATTAAATGAATACAACACGGCATCCGTACTATCAATAGTTCGTTTAGTTTTCTCAACCTAGATATCGAAAGAGCTACTGTGCAAGTTTAATCTCAAAACATACTGACTATAATGATAGGTGAAATGTCAAAATGGTATAACTTGTAACACTGAAGTTTGCTTTGCAGCATAAAATAATAAAGGCTGTTAAGCCAAACATCACAGATGAAGAACCATGTGCTCTGATGACGTTAGAACAAGCACAACTTCTCACTGATGAGTACCTGCGCAAACAAGAGGAAGAAACAGATACATCTGCGCACGACAGACGGAAGCGGAAGCTTGACGTTCGTAAACTGACATATAAATGGCAGATGCCGATCAAATACAAGTTTGATGGTGGCCACTGTAAGTTGAAGTGATAATGAACATTGCATCTAATATTAAAATGAATACACGCAGCTCTGAATGCATGGCTGATCTGTATATTGTAATCACTCACTTCTCAGCAAACTACAGACACTCACCCAATGTTGCTGTAATGTAGGCCCAGCTTCGCAAACGGTGGCCCAACATTACAGCAGCATTGGATTAACGTGTCTTGTTGGATGAATTAAAGCATTTCAAGTCTGCCATGTACTTGTTTTGTACTTCTCTGTACTGATTCATCATTTGTCTGTTTGTTGTTTATTAGCTGAGTACCAGAGGTCCACAATACGCCACGCTGCTGACCACTGGATGCAGCGCACGTGTGTGAGGTTTGAGGAAGTGTCTACCAGCTACCAGTCAAATGACAACCACATCATTATCACAAAAAATAACCCAGGGTAAGAGTGTGTGCCATTGTAGGTGATGTGAGATGGGCTGATCTCAGCACCACATGTCGCCACATCTAGCCCGAAGCCTCTATGCCGATACTTACAAACAGTCGTCGGGTATTGTCAATTATTATATACAAATAGACCGAAACATGTGTTCTAGCATTTCAAAATAAAACATCTGACTTGTTCAAAGCTGAATTAGCATTTACGTTATTCTATATTTAACAGCATGACAATGATTGTCTCAAATGTTTAGCTGATGATATAATCCTAATGTTGTAAGTTAATTGTCTTTTTCTTTGCAACAGATGTTACTCCTATGTTGGTAAAGTTGGAGTGATCCCTCAACCCATCAACCTCCATGCTCCGTGTCTGACTGAGGTGAATATAGTTAAGCACTCCTAAATAATCAATAATAATAATCCCAGATGGCATATCTGATATCACTAATAAACATTTGAAAATGGGATGCTCTGATTAGCAAACCGTCAGATACAGCTTCTCTGGGCACCACAAACGTAAACATAACATAATTCCTTTTGTTTTCTTCCCAGTTTGGGGTACCTGTCCATGAGTTTGGACACGCTCTAGGCCTGTGGCACGAGCAGCAGAGAAGTGACAGAGATGATCATATCAGAGTAAACAAACACAACTTGGGCAGTTACACCAGTCAGTTTTACAAAAGATCAACGGAGAATCTACAAGTACCATATGACTTTGGATCAGTGATGCACTACTCACCTCTGGTAGGTAGTCAGTGGTAGACAACGTTAACCCGGCGCGGGGATCGACTTTAGACGTCAGAATCTGACGTCTTTTGACGTCAGATTCTGACGTCTAAAGTCTATCCCCGCACTGTAGGAATAAAAGTATTTTTAATGGCCGTAGACCCGTAATAAGATAGATATTCAAATGAAGCGGAAAGAGCTAACTAAGACATTTATGTAGATTTCCAATTGAAAAAAGACCATTGGTTTATGTAAAAAAATTGGACCGCTTTATTGGTCAAGACGCACTATGTACTTTGTATATGACAAAACGGTGGTATTGTAGCCTTATTGCGTATCATGCAACAATAATAAATGAATTTTAAAATATCCTTAATGATAATATTTTAGTAATATACGTCTAAATAATTAAAATACGGCACGATCAGAATAATTATATTAGCAATATTAACACAGGTCTGTAATGTTGTAATACTTTAGTAATAAATAATGTAATTTGTATATTATTATTGTAAAATATATCAATGACTCAATATCATAGGAGCGTAGTAATGAGCATCCGACACTTTCTATGTTGTCTAGTTCTGAAGGAGTGTGCCTTTTAATTGTTACAAGGTATATGTCATAGTGCTTGAACCATATGGTATTAAACGTTTTCTAATTATTATAAAATGACTAATAATTCCTTTACTATTTTCCTTCAGGCTGGCAGTAAGAATGGCCTGCCCACTATGGAGTCACTAGACAGTGAGTACCAAAGTACTATGGGACAGAGAACGGGTTTGTCATATCTGGATGCCAAGATTATCAATCTTCATTACTGCTCAGGTCAGTAGTAAGCCTATATCATAACATTAAAACTCATATGGCTTCAAAAGGGAAATGTAATTTAATGTGTATGAATTGATTAAAAATAATTAATTAGTATCTGAAACATGATTAGATATGGCATAGTGTGAACAATACACATAAAATGAAAAAACATTTTTTAGGGGCAATACCTCAAATGAATCTATTTAATTTTTATTTCATTTATTCTATGTGGGTAGATATTTTAATTTATACAGTTATAGCTAAATCTCGTACTAAAACATAAAACAAGATCTTTACATGTAGGCCTATCTTGATTGTTGATGCTTATTTCACAGATACATGTGATGAGAGTGCGTTGTCAGGGGTTACATGTAAACACGGTGGTTACCAGGACTACGCGGACTGCTCCCGGTGTATATGTCCAGACGGATTAGCAGGACGCTACTGTGAAGACCTGGCGCCACCTGTCAACGGTAAGTCACATCACAGCAGAGAAGTGTAGGACAATTTTACTCCTTGCTTATTTTGTATACGGCATCTGGCGCATGCAGTGCTTCAAATGATCATGGTAAGCATGGTCAAACTAAGCTGGTTAGGACTAAATTTGAATATTGATAAGAGAGGGTTAAATGAATAAAGCCAGGACTGCTACTTAAAGCGTTAGATTGGGTCATTGTGATCTATTAATGATGTAAAAACATTGGTTAGGTGTAGCGTGTTGTAGCTCACTATTTACTTATTGCTTGTAGCGTCTTGTGGAGGAGATTTGAACCTATCACCTGGCTCTGGACCAGAGTATATCACATCACCAGGTTATGATAGTGGACGGTATGAACAGTATCAGCAATGTAACTGGCGTATTCAAGTAAGTATCTACACCTAGTATGCTCTGACATTTTGCGTACTTCAAACTGACATGAAACAATGTATCAAATTAATTGAAAACACGCACATTAGAATTATTGTAACTCGCGATTGCTTATTTATTTAAAATTTTCACATTTGATTAATTTCACTCGATCCTTGCATGTATCATCATGATCATGTCTATCATGTTAGCATTCCAACACGAGAAAAACAACACACCAATAAAATGTGCTTTCTTCTTATACCACTGTATAATTATTTATGTTCTTAAAATACAACAGTTTAGCTGAATGAGACCCGTTGTTTTAGGCTCCCTCTGGCTACAACATAATCATGGAGTTTGAGGAGGACTTTGGTATTTACTGCAGCCAAGCTCGCTGTTATCACTGGCTAGAAATGAGATATAAGAAAGATCTAGGAGCAGCTGGGCCGAGGTCAGTTCATAAACTTAACAAGTGTAACTCATGCCATAATTTATTGTTCCTTATGATAAAAGGGTTGAATATGCACGCCATCAGTTTACTATAATAAGGCTTTTTGAAAAAAGTAACATAAGCTCGATTGTTTTATTATTTATCCCGTGTGTACAGAAAAGTAGCATAAAACACGTTCGTCCACTCGCTTGTTCGTTCGCTCTTTCGTTCTCTCGCTCATTCATTCATTTATGCATTCTTCATTCATTCATTCATTCATTCATTCATTCATTCATTCATTCATTCATTCATTCATTCATTCATTCATTCATTCATTCATTCATTCATTCATTCATTCATTCATTCATCCTATGTTAAGCTCTAACTTTATCTGGTTTTGTTGCAGATTTTGCTGCTATAACCGCCCATCTAAAGTTTACACCGCAGAGCGTGGTGAAGCCATGCTTTTGTTCAGGAGTCACTTCGACGTTCCATGGAGGTCAGCGAGAAGGGGATTCAAGGTCAAGGTTACTGTCGGTAAGTTTAGATGAAACAAATGTGTATTGGCGGGAGGGTAGCTTATTAAAAAAGGAGTTCAGTAATGAGAAGATACATTTTTCCAGCGGCCCTTGATTTATGCTCAGTGATATTTGTATTAGTTCATCAATAATCATCAATAGTATAGGAATCATTATAGTTCCACGTGGAATGTAATTTTTTTCCGACACGTAAAGTATATAAAACCTTTGAACATATCTACACATGACGGTGGTGCAATCAGAAACCCATGTTTAACATCACGTCACGGCACGCAACATTATATAGTTTCAACCTAGGCAAAGCAAAACATTTGTATAACATTGTACAATGTTGGACCAGCGTCGTGGTCGTATTTGCTGGGTAGTGAGTTATGCAGAATGTACGTTACCAGGTAAATAACAAGAGTGAGCGTTTCAAAACTAAATAAGTTAAAAAAAATATTTCTAATCCATCAAATGTTAACACTAATAATATACCTCTAAAACATAAAGCCATATTTATTTTCCAGAACCAAAAATTGTTGCAGTGGAATCCACACCCTCAACAACAACGAGGCGAACCACAACGGCTTCCACTACAACATCAACGACAACCACACTCACCAGTCCTACTACTACTACGACTACTACTACAACGAAACACACCAGTCCTACTCCTACTAGAACTACGACGACAGGAGCGACTACCCAAACAACAACTCCTACGCTGACGACTACAAAAACTACACCACCAGCCACAACAACTACAGAAAAGATAACAACGACAACAGAAACATCTTCATCAACTGCCCATTCTGGAGGTGAGCTGCAGAAGTTTAGCATCTTAATAATTCTGAGCATTTCAAGCACTACCCTGGTGCGGTATTCTAAATAGTGATTGACCTACATGCATCTTAGGCGTGTGGTTGGTTGAGATGCGTTACAAAACTTGGCACAATGTACTTGTGCATACCACAACAAGATACGAACACGTCTGTGTATTGGAAGAGTATCCCACGGGGCACACGACATTGTTGCGACGTTGAATCAACGTCATTAACGTTGATTCAACGTCGCTACAACGTCGTGAGCCCTGTGGGATGCCACGTCCTCATCAGTATATATCGTCCCCTTGGATATGAAAGGGTGTATCTGCCACTTTACAAAGTGCCAGATACACACTTTCGTATCCAAGGGGACGATATATATCATATCATATGTCATAATTATTAATGTATAAAGAAGACCCATTGCACTGAAAGCCATCATACATTAAGTTATTGATATCGCGGTAAAGACCATATCAAAACTTTCCTAGGGATGATACTGATATCGCCATATGCACGTTGAGGGTTATCACTTGGTAAACTGAACACATCGCTGATTATTCTGGAGTTTACACCATATGCTGACTTTTTCCAGATTGCAGCAAAATGGACATCGCTTTCTTGTTGGACTCTTCAGGCAGTGTGGGAGAAGATGGGTGGATGGACACCCTAACCTTCACCTCATCCATGGTGGAACATTTCACACTGGGATCGGAGAAGACGCGGGTTGGTGTGGTGTCCATCGGAACTCGCGGTTATCTGCAGATTCACTTTGACGACCACAGCAGAGCGTCCACATTACAGTCCGCTATCATGGATCTACCATTCAGGGATCAATGGACCCACACAACAAACGCCCTTAATGTCGCCAGGTAAGCTGAATATGAGACTATTATGTTATAATAATCAATGGATACACACAACAAACGATGTGGCCATGGTATGTGGCTATGTTATAATTTATAATAATGTATGGCGTTGCAGGCCTACTTGTGTTACTGCTAAATCGTTGGTGCCTACTAGTTTTGCTAATTGTGTTTATTTAACTCTATTTGAACTTTTACGAAAGTGAAATATGAGTTAAATCTGGCACACTAATAGATTCGCGATCACAAATGCATGTAGTTTTTAGACATTTAAAATGAATTTGTTTATCGCTGTGATACAGCGCAAAGTGTCGTTTTGCTTCACTGAACCATGATATTGACATTGCGGCGGACCCCACTCCTATGGCCGTCGACCATGATGCGTATGCGTGGTCGCCCACAATGTTTATTCAGTGAATCGTGACGATCCATGCACCACTTTAACAAATCAAACCAGGTCATGTTTTGTGTGATTTGTGTTATTTCATCCAATAAAAAGCATATGACAAGAAACGAACTTGCGGAAATTCAACAAGGTGTTTTTATGGGTACCAAGGGGAGCCACTAGTATGGTATGAGAGCCTCCTCTCGACATATTGTCATTATTGTTGCTTGATTAATGTAATTTAATAATGACGCTTGTATTTTCAGCAATATGTTATTTGAAGGTGAAGGTCGGGACAAAGATGTGGTCAGACGAGTGGTTATTCTGGTGACAGACGGCAAAGACAACCGTGCCTCGGCCAGTGACATAGAACAAGCTACCTCTACAGCTAAAAACAGCGGTCTGCAGGTGTACGTGATAGGAGTAGGCGATGAAGTAGATATGAATCAGGCTTCTATCTTCAGTGGATCCCGGGACAGGATCATGGAATATAGTACATACAACCAGCTGACTCAAGCTTCAGTAGTCAAAGAAATATACGGGAAAATATGTGGTGAGTACAATAGTATAATTATGTTGTGGAAAGGCGGTAACTGCTGACTTCTTAAGTAATCAGCTACAGCTTTTTGCGTCTACTCTGCATGGCTATACAAAATTAACGAGAGTGGAAATATATTTGCTTGGACTGATCTCTTCATCCTGTCATAGAACCATAGGTTGCAGGGAGACATAACATGGCTGACAAGATTGGTCACTAATAGTTTGAGGCCAACCAGGATTATTTGATAAAATTATAGTGTTTGTATCAAGTTGTATAAGAAGGGCTTCAAATTCAGATATCGTCCTCACCAACGTATAATTGTCCCTGCTGGAAACACATGCAGCTTACGTTATTACTGTTATTATCATGGTAGTATCACAACCTAGATTTAAATGCTGACATCCACCATACATGGACGAAAATAACATATTTTCATGTTTATTCACGCCCTGCTGATGATAATCATACAATGTTCTATATATTGACAATAATCAGGGATAATATGGCTAATATTTTCAGATGATAATGAAGACACAGATTCTGACTCGGGAGAGAACACTGATGGCGGCACTACTGACTCTGATGACTGGCAATGTAACTTTGAGGACATACAGAACGAGATGACTCTCTGTCAGATGACTCAGGCACAGAATGATGACTTCGACTGGACACTGAAATCAGGTCCGACTAAATCGAGAAAGACGGGACCATCGGAAGCCGAGAGCGGCGACTTCTACATCTACACAGAGGCCAGCAAACCACGACAGCTGGGGGATCAAGCCACGTAAGTGATCTATATTCAAAATAAAGGTATCAAAGCTGGATTTTTTTATGAAATTTTTAGTTTTAAACAAAATTAATAGTTGGATTTACGTTGAAAAACGTTAGATATAAAAAGAGTAATAGGGGCCTACTTGATTTGATCACTGTCTTCCACAGCGTGTTATAGACCTACATGTATATCTTAAGAGCTACTTCGAATTCTTTTTTACGCCTATCTAATTTTACGTTTTTTTACGCCTATCTAATTATTTTTGTTTCCAATAATGAAAGGGCGAAGAATTATATGGGCTACTAGTTTAGATATACTGATGGCTTCTGCACAGACATCTTGTAGTCAATAAATAAGTGTCGATCTATCTGTATTTTACTATTTTACTACAATTTTGAGTGGGGGATTCAAGTAATACAATTTATCGTTATAGCATGTTAAACTTAAAGCTGCATAACTGTTTTGTTTATTTCATTCAGACGATTATTCCATGGACAATCGTGTTTTATTTTTTTATTTTACTGCTCCGGTTACTGAGTTATTAAGGATTTAAGTTTTTTTTTTTTTTAATTGTTGCCCCACCATAACAAGCCTGATCACAGCGGAGTAAGACATGCTGTCTATATAATCAGGACATTAAAAGTACCAAGTGGAAGATAACGGTCATCATAGAAAAAAAAAGAGGAAGACTTTTAAAATTATTGTTATTTTTTAAGTGATCATAGATACATTTCGCAGTACAACGTGTACTGTCTCATATCAGTTAAACATATCTAGAAGTTATTACTTTGTGTGATATGGATGATATCTGCATGTAATGTCATGTTTAATATCGGTACTGGTATGGAGAATGTCACTCACTTGAAAAATAGAACTCTATTTCGGTAAGGTGCTTTTAAGTGTGGGCCAGCATCAGAGCCTTTGGCCCGCCATTAAGACGCTCTCCCCAGACCGTGAGAAATTGTACTCGGAATTGACATCAAATTCAGGGATGTAAATCATCGTTTTCGCTCTTTGGATTTTCGTGATTTTCTTGAAAAACATTTGCATTTTTTTATCAGGTATCTCATGGACATTTCAAAATATAGTCAAAATGCTACTAGACAATATCAGACTTTATTTTATTTTATCGTAAATCATCACATACAGTGACATACCGCTATGCGGTAAAATAAAATAATATTTAAAAACATCAGACTTTACTGTAACCGATTTGACCCAGTATCCACCATCTAGATCTGCGGCTGGTTATGAGGGCTTTGTATCTCAGCTAACACGAGGCATTGATCCAATGGCAGAATAATGTTGGCCTATCGTCTTCGGTACTGACCCAACATTATGCCGATTCAGTTCAACGTATGTGTTTGCTATTAAGGGGGTGGTTTCGTGCTGGCCAATGTAACATTGTATTGGCCCATAACCTCACCGTTATTACATGAATATTGTACACACACCGAATCACTACTTAATAATACTTGATGGTGTACCGCATGGTAAGCTAATTCCGCTACATTTACCCAGTTTTAGTGCATTTATAAGGCCTTTAAAACAATAGCAATGATTGTTTTGGACGTTTTAGGTTATTTTAATCGAAATAAACAAAACAGTTATGCAGCTTCAATGCCTTGTTATCAAGCATACATAAAAATCATAGTGTTTCACATATTCCTCTTATTTTCTCAGGATTCTGGTGCCAGGTGACAGTCGTCGTGGAGATTACTGTATCAGCTTTTATTACAACATGCACGGTTTTCACACTGGCTCCCTGGAGCTGGTGATAATCGGAGACGAGAAGAGAGTGCTCTGGTCCAGAAAGGGCCAACATGGGGATATGTGGCTGTACGAGGCTCAAACGGTCAATATGCAAAACGGAGAAGTGGTGAGTGAAATATTAACCCTTAAAGCGCTGAAATATTTTTTATATAATCCAAGAGATCAAGGGTTTTTTTTAATTTTAAATCATTATAAATGCCTCAGCTAGCTGTCTCTGTTTTATTTGAATACCTCAGTTATGTGTCTACGGCCATAATAAATATTTTACTCTTTCAGTGCGGGGATCAACATTAGACGTCAGATTCTGACGTCTAAAGTCGATCCCCGCACTGAAAGTCTTAAAACATCACAACTAACCCAGCTGAAAATGAAAATATATTTACCTTGTATTTTTTTAATTAGAGGCATCATCATTAATTTTGAAAATAACATTTTGCGTTTGAGCTGTTACGCAGTGGCTATTGACTGTCTTGTCACAATTATAAAATATAGGTTAAAACCAGGAGTCAACTTGTACAATCACAAAACAATCGCTTCACAATTGAAGTAGCCAATCACAAAGTTGTTTCTTAATTTTTTAGCCGTGTCTGTAACTATTAATGAAAACATCCTACCAGTATTGGTTTAAATATGACTATTGGCAGGACGTCATGTATATAAGTGTTTCAACGTGTCAAGATAATGTCTTTATTGGCAGGATATTCCAGCCAATATTTTATCTGCAATGACAAAATATGTCAGCTTATACATATGATGATACTAGCATGATTTTGTAAGATTCAACTAACTATAACGTTACAGTAAGTGTGTGTATCATTTTCTCTGATCCACAATGCAATATCTGCCCCCAGATAATCAAACTTAAGAGATAGCATAGCAGTATATCTAACCAATTGTTTTCAGATTGGTTTCCGGGGAGCTCGAGGAAAGGAATATTCAGGTGACATAGCACTTGACACCATCTCTGTTGCTGAGGGCGCCTGCCAATTTAGAGATGAGATTGCCATGGATGAGAGTGAAGACGATGTTAGTTATGGTGAAAGGGTAGAAGGTGGAAGCGAGACAAGTGGAGCCGCAACTAAGTCGATATCACTGCAATGTGTCGTCATGCTCATATCTTACCTTGTGATATCATTACGCCTGCTATCATTTTAAATTGTAAAACCAATGGTGTATTGCGATTATTATTTGCTGTTAGTTGAGAATAAATTTAGCAAATTCACAACTAACAATAAATAATACATTTTTATTGTATGCTATACTCAGGGCCACAGTTGTTTCAAATAATACTAAACATTAATTGACCATGAAACGAACAGATATAGGTAGTGCTTAACGCTAAGTTCATTCTAATTATTCTTCCTGAAACGTGAGTATTAATAACGTTCTATATGAAACGTTTTTCCGTGATGGGTATCGAATCAAATGTTGTTCAGGGTAAAAAATCGGAATAAGACAAATGAAATGAAATGAAATGTATCCTGTGTTTTGTTTAACGTGGACAATCGGGTATTACTGCCACTACATTTATTTGTTTGTTATTTAATTATTTATCCATGCATTTATCTTTCATTTATTATAGCTCTTTTTTTATTCATTTATTCTTTCATTCGATTATTTACTCATTCATTCATTCATTCATTCATTCATTCATTTTTTCATGTATTTATTCATTCATTCAATTATTTATCCATTCATTCATTCATTCGATGGTTCGTTCAAGCATTACTTGTTGTTTTCGACGTGTCGTTGTTTTTTATGGCTATATCAAAAAACTAATGGCAAAAGTTTGTTGTAACTTCTATGTTCATCTCGATGGGATTTTTGCATTATTCTAATATATGTACAACACGTAATGTTTCTGCACCACAAAGGTAGATTTTGTCATATTTTCAATAAATCCATTATATTTTAAAGGTTCAGGATTCACTGAAACCATGCATGACATGGACGATTTATATAAAATATGTTGATGTAGAATATTCGAATGTTGTCATATATAATTTGACAGCGAAAAGTACTTACTGAGGCGGTGTTCTGGTGCTATTTTAAAAGTAATTATCAGCCGAGCTGCTAATTCCATACATGGCTGTACTGATTAAATATTAAACGGACTTAAACTGTCAACTCAACTTTTAAGATTGTCTCGGAACACAAGCCTCGATTGACATAATGTGTCACATTATAACTAGGCCTACAAGGTCATATTTGCCATTTTACGAATCATTAAACGCTTGCTTATTCATGCAATATTATACAGAAGAATTTCACATATTAAGTTCAATTTGTTTATTAGTTTCAAATTAATGCGCAGAACAATTAGACATTGTAATTTTTAATTTATTTATCAATTCCGGGGTAAACAATTCATTATTATTTATTTCGTACAATAATCAATTGATTTAATTCATTTGTGATTACATTTATAGGTGTTGTTTACCTCCCATTAGTCAGGGTAGGCTATTGTATTTTGTATGTCTGCAAAATTTGTTTTACATGTATAATAGTTTATGAATTATGTTATTTATTATTTGTTTGTATTAGTTGTCGTCAATATCATTCCAAACTGCAGTATACTTTACGCTAAGGTATGACGTATTCATTACGATAACATATGTTTTGCTGTGTCACAGCCATGCTACAATACCAACATCATTTATTTATAAGTTGCAATGGCAATATTAACGTGCGTTAACGTGCGTGTATATAATATAGGTATTTTTGTAATGTTTGGATAGCAATTTTTGAATTGATTGTCATGATTTTTTTTATATACATTTATATAGATACTATTTCATTTAAATGAATGTGAAATAGACCATATAGGCCTTTGTACATATTTTTATAGCAATTTACGATGTTGATTGTAATATTGATAAAACCATAGCCAATTGTCTTGTCGAGTATTTTATATACGATATTTATTTTATGAGAGTGAAAAATAATTGTATTATTGCTCACAAATAAACCTTATATTTAACTTCTTTTTTTTATTTGTGATGTAATGTTTATCGTTTAACGATATCATTTTTAGTATGGACAAGGGGGGGGGGGGGGTTACTGCTCTGACCTTGGCATTTGCTCGACTTGTCGGCGG
>OZ024915.1:60866823-60969323 GCA_964017125.1 Flabesymbios commensalis
ACGACGATACTTTAAATACAGATTGAGCCGTCATTTAATTTTGTATGTCATACATGACCATACATTTTTACAGGTCAAAATGGTCCAATAAATATCATTTCAATAAAAGATCAACAAATTCAAAAAATAATCTAATTTAGGCCCTATCTTCTATGCAGGTTTAATAATTTAGATTAAACAAGGCAGCAATGGTCAAGTGATACTAAACTGTGAGAAAAAAATACATTTCGTGAGTCAGCCAGGAAATGTATGATCTTACACTTCCTTAATACTATTCTACTGAATCATATTCATGAACCAATGAGCAATGTGAACGATATTTTCCGGGAGTTTATAGAGCAACCGACACAGTCGAAAGGCCCAGGTAGCCTGTTTGCAGTGCTAGCAATCCCAAATAAACACGCGGGTAGCTGACTGATTGACTAATTGATTAGTACGCAATGTCGGCGATCCAATCTTTAGTTAATAAGAAAAAGAAGGCTTTTATCGGCCTTCCTGCACCACTAGGTTATGTACCTGGGTTGGGCAGAGGGTCAGTATAACCACTATGTCGATATAAGACATTTTACTTGATTGTCGTACAAATCATTAGAAATGTTAATGTGATTTCTCATTTGGTTTTTGATGTTTTCTGATCTGGGCGATAATACAATGTTTTGTCGCATCAACTGTCAACACTCGCAAGTCTCATTGATTTAACCTACAAGCCTGAATTTACCATTGTCACTTTCTTCCACTAGGTCTAGAACCTGCGAATCGCTGTCGCAATTCTCGACTTGCAGTAAATGAAAATGACTTGAAGTGGGTCACAAATGAAAAAAAAGATATTGCTATTATTATAATATAACAGTTCCATCAAAATTTTTGTTCTAAAAAACAAAAATTTTAGGAATTCAAGTCATTATTTGGAGATGAGAAATGATGCTTTGACGCATCGTGAGGGTTGAAAGGGTTAAGCAGGGCGAGTGACTTGATGGCTGAATCATTATTACAATAATTGAACGAAAACTGTTTGCTCGATCATTATCGTTGCCGTGCGTCTTAATTAAATTTTTAATCATTGAATGGATGACGGCAATGTGAGGGTCTGGCATACCAAAAAGATGGGATAGACGATATACGAGCTAAATATTTCATATTGTATCGTGTTCAGTACATCCCACACAATATACATACCAAATTTTATAAAAAAATATCAATTATATCTTGCCTAATTCGGCATTTTAAAGTCCGTCAATGAGCGCTATACATTGCAATGTATTATCATTGGGCAGTCCCGCGTCACCGAAAAGACACCTAAACGGCAGAATTATATTATATTTCCTATTATAGCTTGTTTAATACGTGATCATCAGACTATATACCAAATAGAAAATTTAAATATTAAAGATAAGTAGCCAAATTCGGCAATTTAAAGTAAGTCAATGAACACTATACATTGTAATGTATTATCAATACAAGTTCAACCTCGCCGAAAAGACACCTAAAGACGGCAGGATTCTACGGGATCTCATTATTTCTCGATGTGGGGTATTTAATGCATGATCATCACAATATGGACGAAATATAAAATAAAAATATTTAAAAATAAGTAGCCGAATTCGGCAACTAAGAGTCAGTCAATGAGCGCTATACATTGCAATGTATTATCAATGGGCAGTCCCGCGTCTCCGAAAAGACACCTAAAGACGGCAGGATTATACGAGAACGCATTATTTCTTATTATAGCGTGTTTAATACGTGATCATCAGACTATGTACTAAATATAAAATAAAAATATTAAAGATAAGTAGCCGAATTCGGCAATCAATGAGCGCTATGCATTGTAATGTATTATCAATACAAGTTCAGCCTCACCGGAAAGACACCTAAGGACGGCAGGATTATACGAGATCGCATTATTTCTTATTATAGCATGTTTAATATGTGATCATCGGACTATAGACGAAATATAAAATTAAAATATTAAATATAAGTAGCCAAATTCGGCAATTTAAAGTATGTCAATGAGCGCTATACATTGTAATGTATTATCAATACAAGCTCAGCCTCACCGAAAAGACATCTAAAGACGGCAGGATTAATATGCGAAATCACATTATTTCTTGATGTGGGGTATTTAATACATGGTCATCAGACTGTATGCTAGGGACAATACATTATTACTATGGGAGGCCAAATATTCCTACCTTTCTAAATTAATAACTTTGCGAGTTTCCGTGTTATCATAATATAATTTATATCATTGTTTTCAGAATAGAATAAGCTTTCTGGACATCATTATGTCATGTCTGTATCACTGAAATTGACGAAGTTAATAATTGTACTGGGATCGTTATCACACCTAGCTGACCCCCTGCCAACGCTGGTGTCAGCTGCTAATTAGTTGTGTAAGGCACCTTGTAAAGCCAAGAGTGCACTAGGTATTAACTGCATCGCATCCAAATAATTATTCGCATTGAAAACCACTTTGAAACATGGTTTTTCATTAATAACAGGAAAAGTATTTAAGATACAGCGAAAATAGTTATATCACTGGAAAGCATTTTTTAGCCACTATAATCTGATATGCGTCTCGACGATGCGCCTAAGATGTTGAAGTTTTTATTCATTTAAAACCGTTTTTATGGGGTTTTTTAACTATCACTTACTGAGAATTATAGCAAATACTAGTTAAGAAAGCAATTCTGATGGTACATTTGGCTTGACAATACCCTGCAAATTGGCAAAGCCATAATTGTACAAAGATTGATCAATTTTGGCAATTTTTTAAAATCTCTTTTTATATAGGTTTTTTTTAAGATATCGAAATATAACAATTAAAGATGAGCTAATACTAGGTGCCTGAGCGATTCCAACGATGTATTACACTTTAAAAGATCTTAAAAACTAACAAAGTTATAATTTACAATGGGTGGTTCAAATACACAAAAAACTGCACCTAAAAGTCCAAACATGACCTACTCCAAGCATCGGAAAGGTTTTTTAAAACTATTTCTGATACATGCTGTAGTAATATAATAATGTTACTAACCTATAACTAGCCTCATAATCATGATAATTTTCTAATTCAAATTGTTATGACATTGTATATGTACACTTTGCAATCACTTATCAATTTACAGCGTTAAGTTCATACTGATTGAAACTTAATATCCGAAGCGGTTCTGTATACTATATATAAATATTTTAGCGATTATTTCTTTTTCGAGATAACAGCTTCAATAGGTTACTTAGTGCTACGTAATCAAAGTGATGCTCCTCTCCCTAAAATGTTGTCACAACACAATCAACGCTGAACTACGCCCTAAGTGATGGCAGCTACCGTTAGGCAGATTGCTCTAATCTTGTCAACACCTCCACAGTGAAAAAGGGGGAGGGTGGCACTGAGTAAGTTTTAAGATGTCTCTGACACTGCACGCTTAGATATCTGATGAAAGTGTATCAATTCATAGTATTGTTTTAAAAATATAGATTTAGGTTTCTATGCCTTTACACAGTACCTGTCCTGTACTTACTCCAATAATATATAATTAAATCAATTTTGGTGTACGTACATCATATCTCAGGTTCGTGGACGGAGAGGGTGCCATAGTCGTTAACGTATTCACCAGTCTGTTCACTGTCTGTTCCTATTCGATACAGCGAGGGATGACCCTGAAAACACGAGACGTTCGCCCAAGGTTGTGTAAATGCTGGGCCAGCTTCGCAGGCGGTGGGCCAACTTTCAACCGACGTTTTGTGAACATCTCCTGTTTGCTGGGGAGGCAAAATGATCACGCCAAGCATTATATAATGTAAGAAATGCATTCCTGATGTCATAGAAGGCACCAGAGCGTAGTTTTTGACTATGTGTAACCTCATTAACGGGCATAAGCGTAAGTAATTATCACCAAGTACAATCATTTCTGAACATTTGTTATTTGCTAAAACCATTCTTGTCAACACCAGCCTGGAGAGCCGAAGGGGTGAAGTTGTGCTCAGCTTAAACTGCTCCGCGCGTGTGGCGTTTGTGTTGACTAACAGCTGAAGCATACAATCATGTAGTGTGGGTGACAGGGTTTCCCGTAAAGCGTTAAAGCATCGGCCCCGCTACGCTTCACTTTTTGGCCGCTACGCTTAATAAATGCTGCTATGCTTTATTGATTTACCGATACGCTTTAAAAGTTGCCGCTGGGCTTGACGTAAAACTACAGCTGACAGCCTCTAGAGCCAGCGCTGGCTGAGCCTAAGCAGAGAGGTGTATAGTGTATGGCCTTACTGAGCGCGTGCAAAGGTTATCACAGGTGGTCCTGGTCAGCATGCTGTCTACTGCACTGTGACCACAGCAAACACGAGACATTGACCCACTGTTGAAACAATGCTGGGCCACCGTTTACGACGCTGGCCCAACATTGGTGTGGTGAATAAGTGTAATATAGGCTCTGCGCCGCGAGTCAGGGTGTCGAGTGTTCTGGGAATAGGCAGGGCTACCCATGAGTGCGGTACTCTTCCGACAACCTTTTTTCAAGTTTATTTTAATATGTCTAATGCATTGTCCGTACTCTATTGATGATAAAGAAAACCAAAGTTGATGATTTTCATAAATTTTATATCTGTATACATTTAAAAAATGTGTACATGGTATTTTTATTTTTTAAATCTCCCTTATTTCAATAAGGACCTAATTGGGAACAAACAATAAAATATGCCTGAAAAAATAAAATGGTTGAGTTGACCTACAGATAGCCCGCATCATTATCGCCGCTCGGCGACAATCAACTGGTTTACAGAAACTGACTGGTTTAGGGACAAAGTGTCTTGTCTGACAAGGGATCTATAGGCGATATTCCTTGATCTAACTGAACACGCGCATGTTCAGCAGTTGTTCTAGCCTAGCCCAGCAAACACAGGACATTCACCCAAGGTTGTTTCAATGTTAGGCCAGCGTCGAAGATGGTGTGCCAACATTGAAACAGCCTTGGATGAATGTCCCGTGTTTGTTGGGGCTACTGTCTCAGACGTTGGCCCCAACTACTCCAAAAATAGCCAATGTACGGTAGTTCCCACTGTAGGCCTAAGTGTTATATTATCCATAAATCTCTATGGTGTTAGCTGTGTAAGCCTAGTTCTATGGGCATAACAGGGATCGACACTAACTGCTCTGAGGTATTGGCCATAAGGGCTGGTAGCTTCAGATAATTACTGGCCCTTAGCCATATCTGATAGTCCTTAACATATACACTGTTTCACAAGAAAAATAATGTAACGGTATGGTACAAAATTTAAATCAACATTTAATACTCAACCACAGGCTCATTTGTAATTTTTGCCTTGTTTTCATAAAATAACCATAAATAAAGGGGTGTTAAAATTAAATAAAGCGGCACACAGGCTGTTATTTTTCATTGGCCCACAGGGCCAGTATCTCATGTGATTTACTGGCCCTTACTGATTTCTACTGGCCTCGGGCCAACAGGCCAGTGTTAGTGTCGATCCCTGGCATAATCCCAGCAAACCCTGGAAAGTTTACCAGAAGTATGCCGGCTCAGTACTGGCCATCTTGTGCGACGTCAGACCAGCATTGAACCAGCCATGAGTCAACATGCATGTATATATCGGTTTGGACCTATCGTTAGTGGCAGTGAGAATCATTGAGAGTGACAATGGATATATTAAAAAAATTAAAAAATCATATAACACTAGACATTTTTATATATAGGCTCATGCATAATGTGTTTTGTGTTGTAGCCCCCCCCCCCTATTCCTTTAAAAAAATTATAATTCATGAAATCATACATGAAATATTTTCAATTTATATAATTTATTCAACAAATAAAATAGGTAAAATATATTCTAGATATCCCCAGAAAGCACCAAAAGACACCTTATATTAAAAAAAATTCTTAGGGGGGGGGGATACCCCCAAACCCCCCTACCACAATAGCTGCGCATAATTCGCGCTCTCAAATTTTCATATTATTCTGGAAAGCCACCACGCTTACATTTATTTCTGGGGGAAACCCTGGGTGATAATATAATTCACATTAACAGATCTAAAATAACATAGGGCCTACATAAAATAACATATATATAACAAGTTGATAGCGAGGTTACGGTGCATTAAACAAGTAACAATACATGTATTAAATAAATTGTTTCCATACATATATCCATATAGGGCCTATATATAAGCATATTCCTCCCGTCTTTTCGGGCCTACTGACAGCAGAGATGCCAAGTCTTCCGATTTTCCCGGAATTCCCCCTATTTTCCACCTGATTTCCAGTCTTCCGAATTGCCCTGTCAATCTTCCGAATTTTCCACATTTCACTCTTACTTCAAACTTATATAAATTTAAATCACTATTTTCTATATTTTGAAAGACTGGATTTGACGATAAGATATTACTACTAGCGACAATTTTGGCGACAGTGTTTTGCTGCTGCCGTTATGACAAAGAAAATCGAAAAAATACGATGTCAGCGAAACAGGCGTTGGTATGTACATCGCAATATCTCAGCCGTTTATTTATTTATTTTGCAAAAAATTTGTAAAGACCTTTTACTAATATCGATCACCCACTGTCTAAGTTTTCAGGAAGATAGAATGAAAAATGAGTCAACCATAACCCGATAAATATAGCCGATTAAAAGGCAATTTGTCAATTGAGAATTACAATGTCGGCGCAACGGGTGTCCCTTTGTCGATCACGATATCTCGGCCGTTTATTCATCAATGTCGCTCGAAATTTGTAAAATCCTTCTGTTAATACCGGCTGCCCACTATCTAAAATTTCAGAGAGATAGAATGAGAAATAAGCCAACCAGGAACCAATACATATTGACCCGAAACCATGGCTCTGCCTGTAGACTGTACGGATCGCTGCTGGTCAAACCAGCTGTTTTGTTTTCACAATTGCCGTTGATTTAAGGGCCTAAAATCGACCCCTACATTCAGTTGAGATCCAGTACTAGTACATAAATTAAAATTAAGCTAAGATGCATTAATTTATAGATCGGGTATTCTTGTAAAAAAAAATCGATTATGACAAAAGCTATATACCCACTCTAAAATGTCTATAAAATGCACCAAAGAGCACTTTTTATTTCGAAATAATTGCCAAAAAAATGTTAATGCATCGCCATACGGCCGCGGCTAGCGAGTTACAGATTTGGATATTAAGGTCTTCTTATTACCCTGATGACATCGCAAGACTCTGACACACTGACTGCCATGTTTTAGCGGGCCTGGCTCTACTGTGATCACCAGAGCACGCTAGCTGACTAGGGCCAACACCGTTACCGTCTTATCGGTAGGCAGAGTCACCGTCTTTTTTACACGGGCAGCTGTGGAAAAATGGCCGTCGGTGCGGCCGAGCTCCACGCAATATGAGTAGCTTGGCTTAGCCAGGTATTTTCTCATTTGGCTAATAACAGGATTCCCCACAGAAAAAACAATCATCTGGTTGTTCTCTCCAAAATATTAAGTTAGCGCGTGCGAGCAGCTCAAACCTTACACTGCTGCACAAATTTTGCAGCATGTGTGGTTGCCCACTAAGTAATATCTGGCACATTTTTTGTTAAAAAAAAATTCTGATGAACAACTGATACTAAAAGCCAATAAATTACAAAATCAGTCAGGTAGCCATCTTGAAAACGCAAATGGAAAGACACCACAAAACAAAACTGAAAAAAAAAATTCAAACAAAAAAATTTCAAAAAAAAAAAAAAAAAAATTTTTTTTTTTTTTCTTTATAGGATCTGCTAATAATATCCATGAGCCAGGCTGGCCCTGTATTGGTGTCTATAAATAAATACAAATTTTGGGTGTGTGGTCGTCCGTGTCACGCACCGACCTTATAGAATCAATCTTCTGTCATCTTACTATTTTTTGCTTATATTCCGTTTTTTTTCGGTTTAAGCTTGGCGTCTCTGTGTACCTGATAATACATTGAAATGTAGAGCGCTTATTGACGATACTTACTTGCAATAAGCTATATATATTTTTTTATTTCACATTTATTCTCTTGTGGTGCATCAAAATAAGTAACAATAGTAAATAACTAGTTTCCGTATAATCCTGACGTCTTTTCGTGTCTTTTCGGTGAAGCTGAACTTGTATTGATAATACAGGTGAACATCGTTATAACACGATCGTTGGGGTCCAATGAGTCAAATCGAGTTATAAGTGAATCGTGTTATACAAAAAAATTAACCAGAAAACGATACCAAAAACGGATGAGTAATAATAGGAAGACTATCGTAATTATAAGCTGTCTTGTTTGCACATGTGTAACGTGTTATGTTACAGCTATAACTTATAATAATAACATTATTATTAAAAAATTATTATAATTTTTTGTGGCGTAACTTTTGTAACGTTTTACAACTATTCTATCGTACAAGTGTTTACAGAATGAACACTATAAAAATAACAATAAATTAGACATCCTTATGCAGCAGAGGAGTAGTGAATTTGCTATATTTTAGCTTATGCTTATGCACTCTCACAGAATCTCGTCAGAAAATATTTCACGAGAGCTTGTGAGATTTGCTCCAGTCGATAGGCGCGAGTCTCGACAACTCTGGCGGTGTCTACACTTTATCAGGTGACGTTTGTACAACACTCAGTACGTAGTCTTTGTGGGGGGGGGGGGGAGGGGGTTAAACCTTCCTTCGTTTTGCAGGCCTAACAAGACGTATTAAGTCGACAATCTTATATATAATATGATTTTTCTTAGGTTATTAAATATATAGCACGATCTACAGATGGATTATTTTTCGTGTTATATTCTGTATCTGTAAGCATAATATATCACGCTCTTTCTTAAATACATAACATTCTCTACTTTGTGTATATAGCACGATTTAAATTGTCTACAAAACTATAATATTTTTTGTGCTATAATCTGAATTAATTATAACACAATCTTCAATAAATTTATAACGCGATCTTCAGACATTTATAACACGATCTTTAGACTAATAAAAATCTGTTCGAATACAATACGTTCTTTACAAATTTATAACACAATTTCTATGAAATATTATTATACCGCATTATATGATATCAAAGCGTCGCCGCCGAGCCACTTATTCTCGCCTCACTGCCCGGCATTATGCCATAATAAAAACACGATCTTCATTAAATTTATAGCACGATCTTCAGAACTTTATAACACGATCTTTAGACTAATTATAATAATTATCTGTTCGAATACAATACGTTCTTTAAAAATTTCCTATAATCTGAATTAATTATAACACGATCTTCAATAAATTTATAACACGATCTTCGGAAATTTATAACACGATCTACAGAAATTTATAACAAGATCTTTAGACTAATAATTATCTATTCAAATACAATACATTCTTTACAATTTTATAACACGATTTTTTCGAGTGAATTATATTATGTCGTATTATAATATACGAAGATATCAAAGTGTTTCAGCGGGCCACTTATTCTCGCCTCACTGCCGGGCATCATGACATAACACGGCCAAACATTGTTCCAATGCTGGGCGTAACGTTTAGCATTAGCTGAGCTAACATGATGCGTGTTGGCGTTGGCGATTAGTATACGCGATGCACATACTGTTTACTCTTTCAATAAATCTTGTAGATTTAGAAATTATAACACGGCATTCTGTAAAAAAGCTAGAAAAGGGGTCCTAAATTTTGGGGGCCATGACCTTACCGTGTTATAACCGATCCGTGTTGTAACGATTCGTGTTATATCGATATTCACCTGTACATCGCAATGTATATGGCTCATTGACGCACTTTAAATTGCAGAATTTGGCTACTTTAATATTTTAATTTTATATTTCGTACATTGTCTGATGATCAAGTATTAAACTCGCTATAATAAGAAATAATGCGATCTCGTATAATCCTACCGTCTTTAGGTGTCTTTTCGGAGACCAGGGACTGCCCATTGATCATGTTGATAATACATTGTAATGTATAGCGCTCATTGACAGACTCTTAGTTGCAGAATTCGGCTACTTATCTTTAATATTTTTATTTTAGATTTCGTATATATTGTGATGATCATGCATTAAATACCCCACATATATTTCGTCTATAGTCCGATGATCACGTTTTAAACATGCTATAATAAGAAATAAAGCGATCCCGTAGAATCCTGCCGTCTTAGGTGTTTTTTCGGTGAGGCTGAACTTGTATTGATAATACATTACAATGTATAGAGCTGAATGACGCACTTTTAAAATTTTTTAAAATTGTCCCATCAAATTATGCTGACCCTTTTTTCGCAACTGCCGAAATGATAAAAGAAACATTTGACCACATTCCACAGATTTCACTGAGCAAGAAAAATGCTGTGCTAGATTAAAATCTGAGCTAAATTTTAAAGGCAGTGGCTAATCGTACTTGATTCTTCATAATGTTACTCTATGGGCAGCCTCGCTTACGAAATGACGGGCTCCCATTGACTCCCATTATAACTTTCCCGTACGAATAGCCACTCCGTATTGTTTTCCGTACGAATAGCCACTCTGAATTTAAAAAACGTCCAAATGTTGAGACTTTAAATGTTGCAAATTTGAAGCAGCTGAAGAAAATTACTGAGATGAACGTTCCTGAGAGCTTTAGTTTTTAGATACATCAGTCCTCACAGGGCTAGACACTAACTAATTGTACCTTCTTGCCTGAAAGCCAAGACAATTTTTGGGGTATTTCTCCCCCCCCCCCCCTCCAATTTATCACTTGCCCGACTTGTCATTGACATGTGTCTGTTGTGACAGTCTCTGAAATTTAAAATACTGCAAATTGAAGCTATTGCCCAAGGGGCCGCTGTCTGTAATTTTTTACTTGCTCCCACCTAAAATTGGTTGCCCCGGGCAATCGGGCAACCATTAGTGTCGAGCCCTGCATCAGGGCACCCAGTGAGTGCCTCGCAATGCAGTAACATCAGCAAATATACCACATATGCACATGTAAAACAATCAGAAATTTGGGCATAGCCTCGGGTCCCTGGTTATTAATCAGAAATTTGGGCATAGCCTCCGGTCCCTGGTTATCTTTTTTTTTAAGTCCACGAGGGGGTCATGGAAGTAGGAAATTTTTTCTGGATTTTCATCCTTATGGCTAAGAAACTTCCATTTTTACCCTCAGTGCGCCTCATGAGGAAGCTTTACCCTGGGCAAACTAGTGCAGCCTTCCCCTGGTATCTCAATTCTTGAGATTTCCACATTGTTCTAACAAAATGGCCTTTATGATGGCCTCCAGATCTTCCTCATAGGGCAGTGGACATGGTGACTATTTAAATTTTTCGCACATTTTTACAAAAAAAAAAAATGGCACTTGTAAAATTTTTTATCAGAATGGGCCACAGCATGCCTGTTCCACTTACCTCTTTAAGCACTTTTTCCAACAATTACGGAATTAAAGCTGTTAGCTGTCATTTTTCATAATTGCGAGAAATCTACTGATGGGAACCCCTGGAAAAGGAGATAAAAGTGCCATTTAAAACAAATAATACTTTTAATTCTACAATGATGGCTTCATCTCTACCAGTAATAGTGAACAACAAAAATAAATAAAAAAATATGTATTTAATTGTAGTGTCTCATAAATTAAATTCACATAAATCCTGAAAAAACATCAAAATCACTTTTTGAGATGTACAGTGTTCAGCACAGGCCACGATATCCCGTTAACTCTTATTTGCAGCATGTGTGGTTTCCCACTAAGTAATATCTAGCACGTTTTTTGTCAAAAAAAACATCTGATGAACAACTGATATTAAAAGCCATTATATTACAAAATCAGTCAGTTAGCTATCTTTAAAGCGCAAATAGAAAGACACCACAAAACAAAAGTGTTTTTTTTTTTTTTTATAATTTACTCGGCGACTTTGTTTTGTTTGAGCGACTATATTCGCCCATAGCAGTTTAAGGGTTAATTATGCACTTAGAGGTCAAATTTCTCCTTTTTTCCAGGGTAGCACTGAGAAAAATTTCCCCACCTATTTCTTGTCTTTGCTGAACACTGGGTGTCAATTAGTCACTTAGTCTGAGGTCAAATGTCTCCTTTTTTCCAGGGTAGTGAGACAAATGTCCCCACCTATTTCTTGTCTGTGCTGTTCATACACAGTATGTACCGGTGCCTACCTTAAGGCTTAGTTATCACAAAAATTTAGTTTTAAAAATTGTCCTATTAAATTAAGCTGATCTTTTTTTAGTAAATTTGGGGGGGGGGGAGTCATAAAAAAAGAAAAATTTTGATGGATTTTCACCCTTATGGCTAAGAAACTTTCATTTTCACCCTCGTTGCGGGCAAACAAAACTTCACCCAGGTTTCACCCTGGGCAAACTAGTGCATCAGTTACACCCCCCCCCCCCACAAGTGTTAATTTGTCGCTTAGGAGGAAAATATAATACAGTTTTGGCAAGATCACCTGTTAATTACATAGCATTTAGTGGCTTTTGGAGATACTGCAGGTAAATGATGGGAGGATAGTCGTTTGCTACTTTCTTTTCTTCCAATAGATGGCGTTTGTCTCGCCATGAATAAACATCAGGCTGCTTTTCCAGACAAGCAATATACTATTATTTCCTCATTGGAAACATAATCTTTTATGTAGCTCAATATATTTGTCTTGCATTGTTTGGTTAATTTTATTTTCTTTTTTCCAGAGCTACTGGTTTTACAACTCGATCTGATATTGGTCCTGCTCGAGAAGCTGATGATGCACCGTGAGTTACCCTTTTATTATTAATCTGTATTTAGTCCATAAAAAGTAATATAATCCTTGTCAAAACCACAAATACTTCCATGGTCTGTTATATTTCCATATGCTGGTAAACTTACCCTGCACATATTATAATCCGTCAACATGTGCAGATATTAGAATATATTTTTATTGGTACAGTTATCCTACAGACGTCAGATTCTGATGACTAAAGTCGCTGTAAGGGTTGCACCAGGTAAATTAGACAAAAATCCTAAAATATTTATTTTGTCTTTTAATGGTCACCCTATTTAATTTGACTAATACTGTATATAACCGGTACTTATTATTTTATTGCAGTGAAGACAGACATGCACCTGTAAATAAGCGGAAAAAGGACGATGAAGACGAGGAGGAAGATCTTAATGATGCTAACTATGACGAGGTAAATACCCATCAAGCATGACCCAATCGAGATGGTGGTTCAATGCTGACACAAGTCCTGTCAACTCTTGTTTGCTGGGTAGTTTGATAGATCTATGTAATCCTGAATAAATCAGAAATTTTTTCAAAGGCAATTATTCTGATCAGTATGTCATGAAGTGATGTATCATGTGTTTTATATATGTCATATGAATAGTATTTCCATTTTTTAATTTTCAATAGTGTCCACAACGATACTATGAAAAATATTCACTTTTAGTCTTTTATAAAATAATAATGTTCTATGTCTCAATTCCTTTTTTGAATCACAATAGGGGATGCATGCATGCTTTCTCCCCCCCCCCCCCCCTTGGTTCTTTGTGTTTGCAGCTGTATGTTACATGTATAGTGGCGCATCTGACACATAAGCAGCCAGACGAATCGGTCACTTTCATATTGTCAGCTGGTAATTTCCACTCATTTAAAGCTGGAATCACCAACACTATTCCAGCTTCTAATGAAATATGTGTATTAATGAAAAAAAGAGAAATCTCCCAATTTTAATGATTTGATTAGGGCCTTTGCAACAAACTATTTTATTAACTTCAATGTTATTCTATTTGGTTTGAAATTTGCTTGAATCCTTGCACTACACATATACAGGCCTAGATTAAGGCAAGTTGCGGGGAAGCACTGCTAAAATAGTCTGTCAAAATATAAACAAATGACAAAATGTAATTACACAGATGTTTGTAACAGTTTGAAGGTTATGGAGGCAGTATATGTGCCAGAGATCCTTATGACAAAGATGATGAGGAGGCAGACGAAATATACTTCAGCATCGACAAGCGTATGGACGAGAAGCGGAAAGAGCGCAGAGAGAAGCGTTTACAAGAGGAGCTGGAGAAATATCGTCAGGAGAGACCTAAAATTCAGCAGCAGTTCTCAGATCTTAAGGTATTATAAACAGAATGGTAAACATTCCAATGTCAGTGATTTTTGTAAGTTGTTTTTAACAAGACATTCGTCTAATTGAAGCTAATATTAATATTGCAGCAATTATAATAATAGCAAGTATAGTTTATATCCCTTTTATGTTCAGTCATCTCATTTAGGCAATGCAAGGTATATTGTATCTCCGCTCAACATGTACATGCACTTATTATTGAAAGTTGCATTTTTTGAAGTTATTTTATGTTCGAGTATAACAGGCCTTCAGATTTGAAAATCAGTGGTGAGTGAAAAAAAGTTCACCTCAAAGTGGTGAGGCGAGTGATCACTCCCCATAGTTAAACAATGGCTAATTGGTTGATGAAAATCAAAAATTAAATTTGCAAAAAACAATGAAGTGAGTTTATGCACTTGTAAGTTGTGCATATGTACAATATGGTACCTTTTGTATTTCTTTTAAAGAGAACCTTGTCTGCGGTATCATCAGATGAGTGGATGAACCTGCCCGAGGTCGGTGATGGAAGAAACAAACGACAAAGGAATGCCAGAGCTGAAAAGTACGATTTAAACTACTAAAAGACAGATATAGTGTTGTAAATACCAGAGCGGGTAAATAGCATTCTTGAATATTCACCGTCCATTCCCAGCCTGGTGGCACATCTCTTTCTGTATGTGATTAGAAATACATATCAAAACAATGAATGTGTTGTTCATGGTTCCAATATTCATATAGACAATTATGTAATCTTAATCATTTTGTAACTGGGAGCAAAATTATTGTGACATTTTGACCTGCCTTCAGCAAATCTTGATTACACAATGATCATGAGAGTGATTTTGCTCCGAACAATGTAATTTTGTATATGCCGCTCATATCGTATGATTTGAACATACAACATTATATTGTCGTAATATGGTTTTATTATCATTAAAAAATTACGCCAAGTTGAATATCATTTCTTTTTACCGTATTTTCTATTGTATGGCCTGCTCCGGAGTATAGCCTGCAGAGGGTTAAAATAACCAGCAATTGCTGCTTAGGCAATATATACCCCGCACCGGTGTATACCCCGCGTGTTTCACGCCGCTGATCTGTGATTCACTCACAGCACTACAGCTGTGACGAACATTTTGTGTCCTAGGGGTAGGCATATAGCAATGTAATATCTGAAATGTTTTAAATACGTAGTACTTATGCCGACATTGTATATTATAATTATAATACATTATTTAAAAGTTGAGGTCTATTTACGGCAGATTGTAGCTGGCGAGATAAAGATCCACGCGTTAGACTATATTACAGAGCTCAGCGTGTACGCGTGCCTCTCTGTGTCACACTGTAGGAGTCCTCCCGCCAATGCCATCCCCGGTAAGCACGAGACGTTGAACCGCCCACCATCTTCAACGTTGGCACAGCATCAACACAACATTAGATCAACATTCTGAGTTCTGTGTCGCATATACACATAACCACACTAGACTATATAACACCATCGCTAAATGGCGCGTAGACACCAGCCGCAATACAGCATTGTGACTTCAGACCTGTCTTGTCTGTCTGAAGAGATTCTGGGGCCTGAATGTTTGAAATTCAGTCTATCATGGGAAATGTAATTGTTTGATATTTTTAATATGGGTATATTCATAATTTGGCGACGCCTTTCTATCATTTTAATGCAGGGCTTCCAATGTTTCTATAACTACAAAGATCAATTTGTATATCCTTGTTCTGACATAAGAATCGTCTAAGATGAGGGTAAATTAATTGCAGGTTAACTGCGGCCGTTGTCAGTAAAATGTCACACGTTCATTAATGCAATGCTCTGACTACAGAGTGGCGGCTATAACTGAGAGTGCAGGGGTATGACTTTGTGTAGTGGCCTGTTAACCGCTGCCCGTGGGAGGAAAATGTCACACCTTCATTAATGCAATGCTCTGAAAACCGAGTGTCAGCTATAACAGAGTGCAGGGGTATGACTGTGTGTGGTGGCCTGTTAACCGCGGCCCATGGGAGTAAAATGTCAGACCTTTATTAATGCAATGCTCTGACTACCGAGTGGAGGCTATAACTGAGAGTGCAGGGGTATGACTGTGTGTAGTGGCCTGTTAACCGCGACCCATGGGAGTAAAATGTCACACCTTTATTAATGCAATGCTCTGACTACCGAGTGGAGGCTATAACTGAGAGTGCAGGGGTATGACTGTGTGTAGTGGCCTGTTAACCGCGGCCCGTGGGAGTAAAATGTCACACCTTCATTAATGCAATGCTCTGATTACCCAGTGGCAGCTAACTGAGAGTGGGCTAAGTTGTGTGTGGTTGTCATACACCGCCAGTAGCTGCTATTTCCACAACGCGTTTAAACGCGATATACGGTAGAAGAAATTTAACCATGATTTTAAAAAAAATATCCTTTTGCAATTTCGGACTTCAACAATGTGTAGCCAGCATTCGTTATATAGCCATCACCAGGCCTTCCAAGGAGTGAAAAGTAGCAGGTTATACACCAAAAAATATGGTACTATATTTTTTGACATTATGCTTCAAAGAAATTGCAGATATGCTATCAGTATATTCATGTGCTGGAGTAGAAGATTAATTTTGAAAAACTTAACAGAAAATATTATCTTTTACACTTTCAGATACACACCAATTCCTGATTCTGTGTTGTCTAAAGCTGTTGGATCCGGGGAGCATAATACAGCTGTGGACAGCAAGGACCAGAAATTTGGATTAAATTTTCCTGGTGACATGACTCCAGGTTTTAGTACACCTGCAGGTAATCCGGACATATTTTAAAAGTTTGAAATTCTTTTTTATCTGCAGTATACACACTTTTTGAACATGTTGTTGAATATATATTCAACAAAACTGCATTACGAAGCTACCACTCGTTGTGACTTAACACTATTTTTTCCGTGGATGTTTCAATATAATCTCAGAAATACAACCAAACCTCAGTGATATGTGAAGAAAAACGAAATCTCAGGTCAGACATTAAAATCTGAATGACTTGTTTTAAGTACTGTTATATTCCTTGTCAGTTTCATGTGAATCTGACATAGCTTCTAAGACATTTGAACAATTTACCAGCTTCAATCAATAAAATAAAATCTTCCCACATTTAGATACCAGGAGTCCTACAAGTTTACAATTTGTATTTCATTTCAAATGGGTACCTTCGTATTTGATAAATTTAGGTTAATGTTTTTGTGGGATTAAGTGCATTTATAAATTTCCATGTATTATTATGTACGGAAATGGTTACCCAGCAAACACAATGGTCAGTCAGTGTCCGGTGTGAGCTCTGTCACTAGTTGTTGTTTGAGCCACAGTTTACAAAACCTTTGAAATGTATGGTCTCCTTATCAATACACCACACAAGCGTCTCATCAGACCTAAATATGGGCTGTGTATAAAATAATAACTATTATTTGTATGTCTTTTGAACTGAAGAGCAGCATAATAATTAATTACAACAACCAATGGAATATATCTTCGCTAGATTTAAGCATCACTGGTCATTATTTACATAAACAATCTATTTTACACTTTTTATTATTCGGTTTATCATGTTTATAGTGTTGAAATTTCATAAGACTGACCCAAACTGCTGAAACCTTTTGCTGTGATTAATCACAAACTGCAACATGTACAGACCACTGAAATTGTTCGTAGACAATCACATGATTTAGTGCCTTTTACAGCATGTTTCTCGTGAAATGACATACAAACTTTAAAATGTCTCACATTGGTCAGGGTTTTCTCTTCGCTTCGATTTATAAAAAATATTTCTATTTTTGAAAATATGCATGTTCTAATTTGAATTATTTAACTAACTAGCATCTACCACAAACTATATTATCCATCTCCGTGACATATTACTTGTTTTAAATTTATTTGAAAACTTACATATACGTGCGGGGTTTAAAAAAGTTAACTGTGTCACTGATTACCTATTTTTAAACTGTTTTTCATAGATATATTTCTTTATTGATCACTTTGATGACCTGTATTTGTAGGTGACATTGATATGAAGAAGATTGGTCAAGCGAGGAATACGTTGATGGACATTAAGCTGACACAGGTGTCAGATTCTGTGAGCGGGCAGACTGTGGTGGATCCTAAAGGCTACCTCACTGATCTGCAGTCTATGATTCCCTCACATAGCGGAGATATCAGGTGAAGTATTGTAAATGCCTTTTACAGTATTTGATCATAGAAAAAGAAAACATTGTGTCCTAGACCTTTTAATTGTTCTTTAAACAAGAAAATTAAAAGAAATGTGCATTGAATTTTCTAGATTGGCATGTTTATATATAATAAAAAAATGCCAATGGCTTTAACTTTTGCAGTTAGAATCTCACAAACAGGCCATCGTCTTTTCAACAACCATATGAGATGGAGTTACATCTCCCATACCCCCCCCCCCCCCCCTTGGCCTCATCCGATATCGAGGCCCTATCATTCATAGGAAAATTTCACGACGCCGTCGCTAGAGATAAAAATTTAATCTTAGAAATCTCTGTCATAAAGTGCTAATAACGCTAGTGCTTACCAAAGAGATTGCCATCTCAGGAATAAAAAAATCTCTGTCATAAAGTGCTAATAACGCTAGTGCTTACCAAAGAGATTGCCATCTCAGGAATAAAAACCTGGTCGGATGGGATTATTGATTTAATTAATCATTAGACTTCGAGTCGAGGATAGTTGGAAATTGGTCCGTTCTGATGATCATGGCTGTCGCCATTGCTGACATCCTGGGACGGGTAGAAATGTACAGGCTAGGCTTATAGTACACTTCTTCAACACGTTGTGTGCGTTATGATATTGTCGTGTGGCTACGTTACAATTCATAGCTTTAGGGATTGTTTAGTCCTTCGGAACTATCTTGTAGATTATTAAATCTAATTTGGTATTTCCTTTATATCGAAATCAGAATAATCCTATCTCAGTAAACCTGTGGCATACACATCTACAGCCTACAGGTATACTTGAGATGAGTGTGACTGTATCGTAATCTGTACACTTAAGCGTATTGATGGTCTGTATTAGCGCATGGCTAGTACATGTCAGTGAAGTTGGTCTACATTTACAAAGTTAAGCGAGGTCAGGTCCGACGAGTACCGGATGGGTGACCGCCGGGAATTAGCGTGGGCCGTACGGCGGCCAGCGATAGAGACGAATTTCTGTCTATAATAGGCCTTATTTATCTGCACTTATTGTCTACATCGTTTCTGAGATAAAGCATTGTACACATGACAATGTCATGTCTGTATAAGCTCCTCATGTCTGTTTGTGTCTAATGACACAGTCACAGACACAGTGACAGTATATCTCGCTAATTACAAGAGTTAAACAATTGACTTAGTGTGAATACAAGATTATTCAGTCAATAAAGATTTGGATGATTCTATCATTTATATCGATGAATTATACATGTGATTATTAATGAGAATTAATTACTAGTACCGTATTTGCTGGCCTATAAGTCGCACTGGAGTATAAGTCGCACTAGGCTCAAGATTAGGCTCGAACCATAGACAGGTCGCACCGGCAGATATGACGCACCAGGCTCAGAGACAGGTCTGACGATATTCAAGTGTCAGGTGTCAGTACATTGGCGTTTATAGCAAGAGAAGACGACAGAGTCAATGCTATTTAATAGCCTGGTAGACCGATATTAAAAGTCTATAATAAAAGTGTTTAATATATTGTTCAATGTACGTGAACATAAAATTTAGTAATTTATTCGAAATTATTTCAATGCCATGTATGAAAGACAGACGCCATTGTTTTCTTTTCTACCTCATTAGAGAGCTCCCACTTCCGTAACTGACCCACACTCACTAGGTGGCGATGTCGATAAAGAGCATTGATTCAGGTTATAGCCCAGTGAATACAAATTAATAATAACAACAACTTTAGCGTATGTTTTTCGGCGATTTCTCAGTCAATTCACAACCGATTTTTATGAAATTTAACAAGGGCTATTATCAAGTTCCCTGCCGAACACTGGGAAATTTTCATTGATAAATATTGTATAGTCTAAAAGTTAGACCATCTGGCATGTAATGCAATTCATGGCTTAAAACTGATTTTAACTTAAGGCAATGGCTACTGCCACAGTACTGTGGTACTAAATGTCCCATTGGCTATTTTCACCAGACCAATCAGAATTAAGGATTTCAGACTGTGGCAGCAGCTTTGGAAATGCTATTACCACCAAACCAATCAGCATCAGTGTAACAAAAATACTGACCAATCACAGCAAATAACTTTATTACCACAATACTGTGTCAATAAGATTCATTTCTGCTTAAATATCTAAACGGATGAGGTCATGTTACCAGATTAGCGTAAAAATAAGGTATCTTACAGTCCGTGTACATGTGCAAGTAATTGCTGCCACATGATTGTGTTAATAAGGGTTTGTCATTCCTTGCTACTGAATGTGTCTATAAGCTTCTCGTTGTTGCTAATCTTCACCGCAGCAGTTCTGTGTAACTGTTTATAATGTTAGCCACAGTACTGTGTCAATAAGGTGTCTTACTCTTTCTCTAAGCCTATAAGTCATTGCTACCACAGAGCTGTGGCAATAAAGTTTCTTACTGTATCTATACACAAATCTGTGCTGCCACAGTACTGTGACAATAAGGTATCTTATTCTTTCTCTGCGCATATAAGTCCTTGCTACCACAGTGATGTGGCAATAACGTTTCTTACTGTATCTATTCACTTAAAATCTGTGCTGCCACAGTGCTGTTTCAATAAGGTATCTCACTCTTTCTCAACACATAGAAGACCTTGCTATCACTGTGATGTGGCATTAACGTTACTTACTGTCTCTATACACTTAAAATCTCTGCTGCCACAGTGCTGTGTCAATAAGTTATCTTACTCTTTTTTTATACATATAAGTCTTTGCTACCACAGTGCTGTGGCAATAACGTTTCTTATTGTATCTATACAGTTAAAATCTGTGCTGCCACATTACTTCGTCAATAAGGTATCTTACTCTTTCTCTACGCATAGAAGTCTTTGCTACCACAGTGCTGTGGCAATAATGTTTCTTACAGTTTTCTATACGTTTAAAATCTTTGCTGCCACATTGCTGTGGAAATAAGGTATCTTACTCTTTTTCTACACATATAAGTCATTGCTACCACAGTGCTGTGGTATTAACGTTACTTACTGTCTCCATACACCTAAAATCTGTGCTGCCACAGTGCTGTGTCGATAAGGTATCTTACTCTTTTTCTACACATATAAGTCCTTGCTATCAAAGTGCTGTGGCAATAGCGTTCCTTACTGTGTCTATACACTTGAAATCTGTGCTGCCACATTACTTTGTCAATAATGTATCTTTCTCTTTTTTTACACATATAAGTCATTGATACCACAGTGCTGTGGTAATAACGTTTCTTATTGTCTCTATACACTTAAAATCTGTGCTGCCACAGTGCTGTGTCAATAAGGTGTCTTACGCTTTCTTTACACATAGCAGCCCTTGCTACCACAGTGATGTGGCACTAACGTTTCTTACTCTCTCTATACACTTAAAATATGTGCTGCCACAATGCTGTGTCAATAAGGTATCTTCCCCTTTCTCTACACATGGAAGACTTTGCTACCACAGAGATGTGGCAATAATGGTTCTTACGGTCTCTATTCACTAATCTGCGCTGCCACTGTGCTGTGTCAATAAGGTATCTTACTCTTTTTCTATACATAAAAGTCCTTGCTACCACAGTGCTGTGGCAATAACGTTTCTTACTGTATCTATTCACTTAAAATATGTGCTGCCACAGTACTTTGTCAATAAGGTGTCTTACTCTTTCTCTACGCATGGAAGTCATTGCTACCACAGTGCTGTGACAATAACGTTTCTTACAGTTTCTATACATTTGAAATCTTACCTGCCACATTGCTGTGACAATAAGGTATCTTACTCTTTTCCTATACATATAGATCCTTGCTACCACATTGCTGTGGCAATAACGTTTCTTATTGTCTCTATACACCTGAAAATCTCTTTGCTGCCGCAGCTCTGTTTTAATAATGTATCTTATTTTTTTCTTCATACATAGAAATTGTTGCTACCACAGAGCTGTGGCAATAACGTTCCTTACCAATATACACATGATACAAATCCTTGCTACCACAGTGCTGTGTAAAAAAGGTTTCTCAGCGCCCATTGCCACCTAAAAGTACTTTTTACCACTCATTTTGTACACCTTAACGTCTTTCATACCACACTGATGCCGTCTACACATACCAGAGTCCTTGCTAGCCCAGTGCTCTGTCAATGAAGTTTCTTACTGTCTCAATACATTTAAAAATATTTGCTGCTAGAGTGCTGTGTGAATACGTCTCCTATTTTTAGCTCTCGCCGTCACCGTAGGTGAGACGGAGGGAGCTATGGATTCCGCCTCCGTTTTTTTTTGCCTCTTCTTTTGCCTATAACTTTGTGAGAAAATAAGCTAGGATAACAATTTTTAGTATGCGGGTTACTTCCAGGTGGATAATGGATAGGTAAAATATTTTTAATCTGAATTCAATACGCAAGGTCGCAGAGGAGAAAATGATGATGTTACGGCGTTGGGCCGTTGGGCCGTCCGTAAACAATTCGTTTCCGGAGCATATCTCTGAAAGTACTTGTCCGATTGTCTTCAAATTTTACACACAACACCCCTAGGGGGTCTAGTTGTGCCTTTTGGTTCAGAACTATGACCTATTTAGACGTTTTGACGCGCACTTCGTTTCCGGAGCAGATCTCGAAAAGTACTGGGCCGATGACAGTCATATTGCACATACATGTTCTCTAAGGTCTCTAGGTGTGCCTTTTCAGGTTTTTGGATCTTGACCTTGATGTTGACCCAGCACTTTGACCTAATTTATAACATCGGTAAATTCGACTGAAAGATTTTGCGGAATATCATGAAAACCGCTCAAGATAGCTACACCATTACTATATAAACAAATTGTGAGGTTTCAGGAGAGGATGCATCTTGAAAAATTTCAGTCGATAACATTAAAAATGGCCGCCTATCGGCCACCATTCACCTCGACAGGCCTGATATTGCGGAATATCATAAAAACCGCTCAAGATAGTTACACCATTAATATCAAATAAATTGTAAGGTTTCAGGAGAGGATGCATCTTGAAAAAATTCAAGTTGATAAAATTCAAAATGGCCGCCAATCGGTCATTATTCACTTTCACATGGCCGTTATTTGGTAAACCGTGCTAGATGGCTAGCTCTGAACTTAGAAGTACTTGCTACCATAGTGTCGTTGCAAAAATGTTTTTATTGTCTCCACACACTCTCAAATATTTGCTGCCACAGTGTTGTTTTAATATGGTTTGTGACTGCCCATGTAGGCCTACATCTGCAAGTCAAGTCTACATCTACATTCATGTGTCAATGAGATTTATTACTGTATCTATGCACTTACAAGTCACTGCTACCACAGTCATGTGTCAATAAGGTTGATTACTGTCTGTATGTACTTGCAAATCATCGCTGACACAATTCTGTTTCAATAAGGCGTCTTAGTGCTCATCTATACCTACAAGTCACTGCTACCATGAAATTGACGAATATATGGCTACAAAAAAATCGGCGAAGATTTGGCAAAACAATTGTCACCAACCGCTCGTAGAGGGAATAATTTTGCATGGTGTAACAGTAGTTGATGACAAATAAGGGGGATCTCACCGGCCTGGAGACTATTTGACGATGTTATTAAATTTGCGAAATTCTTGAAATCTTTACCAAACATTCACCAAATTTCCCCAAACGTTTTCTTCTTTCGCCAAACCTTCTCTGTTCATCTTGCTATCACAATACGGTGGCAATTGTGTTTATTGTACTTTCTTTACACTTACAACTCTTTTCCACCACAATGTTGTTTAAGCAAGCCTATGGCTTCTTACTATCTATACACTTACAAGTCCTTGTTACCACTGTGCAGTGTCTCTAAACTTACAAGTCCTTACTGCCACAGTTCTGTGTCAATAAGGTTTACGTTTTGTATGGTATATTTACACTTACCAATCATCTATGCCACTGTCATGTCACTAATTTTTCTTACTACCCCTTTACACTCAGACGTTTTGTGCTATCACAGTACAGAATTTTTTGACCACCCCTCTATAGCTCGGTGTTGTCCGCAGTGTTGTCGTAATACATAGGTGTCTTTACAGTTTGAATTCCTTGTTATCATAGTGCTCTGCTCTACCATGTCCCAACTTCAAGTCGTAGCAACATTTAGTAATATTATGGAAAAGAAAACAAAAGTTTCATTAAAAAATATATTTATTCATTGGTTGTTAAGACACTATAATATGCCTACGCCGTTAAACTGAGCTGCCCCAACTATCATAGTCTGAAGTGGCTGGTGATTATTTCAGCATTCTGAAAAGACATAGAAACAAAATTGCACATATTTAAATATTAGTGAATACAAATGTAAAAACATGAAAAATTTGGCAAGTTATTGTGTCTACAAACAAGCAAAAATTGGCCATTTTGTGTGATAAATCATTCAGCCATTTTTATTTTGCTCAACCAGTATTGAACAACTTGTCAGTTAACTGAATGGGTATTAGCAACACATAGAACAAATTTGATCAGGATAGACCTACATGAAAATCTGGCTAAGGAAATGTTAACGCCGATGTCGACGCCGCCCCCGACAATGACGCCAAACTTCAGTGGCAAAAGTCTACCTTAAAAAAGGGCGGGCTAAAAAGATATTTTTTAAGCTGCTGCCTAAGCGTCAAACACTTTACACCCACTTACACACTTTCGTCTTGTTGACAGCTGGTAAGAGTTTTTGTGCTCCATTTATATGACTTGGTCTCTGTTCTTGCTTTTGTAGACTGCCTAAAACATAACCACATACATGTATTGTGTTTAAATTGTGACAATTCTACTATTGGTTGATTTGTTCAACCAGATTCAGACCTATTTCATTAGTAAAAGCAATTTCTGCTATTAAGATTGCAGTGTACTTAGGATTGTAAATATACTTAGGAAAAGTAACGCTAGTAAATTCCATGATGACATTTAATTGTTTAGCTAAAATGAATACAGAATATACAACTGTATAACCTATATGCATTTGCATTCACAACCTCGCATTTATTTTACACAACTCGGTCGTTTAATAACAATTTGTATTTCTTTTACATTTCCCCCTCTCCTGAAATCATTGACTCCTATCGTGTTGTGTTCGGTAGGCTATCAGCCACGAGTAGCACACACGGGCTACCAATTGGAACGTGTTTCATAAAATGTTTGTCGCTGATGCCACATCAGGATGAAATCATACTGAGCAAACACAACCTGAAAAAGCCCTATAATACTTTAGGCTAACGGATCATGAAACACAAATGTATGTACATTCTATCTATGGCGCCACGCAATTCAGCAAGTGTCTTTTTAGTATGTGGACAAGATGAAAAGTAGGTAGTAATTGTTTTTGACACAGCAATGTGGCAGTAAGAACTTGTACATGTAGAGGGGTAGTAATAACCTTTATTGACACAGCACTGTGACAGCAAGGACTTGTACATGTAGTGGGGTAGTCGGAACCCTTATTGACACAGCACTGTGGCAGTAAGGACTTGTACATGTAGAGGGGTAGTAATAACCCTTATTGACACAGCACTGTGGCAGCAAGGTCTTGTACATGTAGAGGGGTAGTAGGAACCCTTATTGACACAGCACTGTGGCAGCAAGGACTTGTACATGTAGAGGAGTTGTAAAAACAGTATTGACACAGCACTGTGGCAGCAAGGACTTGTACATGTAAAGGGGTAGTGAAAAACCTTATTGACACAGCACTGTGGCAGTAAGGACTTGTACATGTAGAGGGGTAGTAAAAAAACTTATTGACACAGCACTGTGGCAGTAAGGACTTGTACATGTAGAGGGGTTGTCGGAACCCTTATTGACACAGCACTGTGGCAGTAAGGACTTGTACATGTAGAGGGGTAGTAATAACCCTTATTGACACAGCACTGCGGCAGTGAGGACTTGTACATGTAGAGGGGTAGTAGGAACCCTTATTGACACAGCACTGTGGCAGTGAGGATTTGTACATGTAGAGGGGTTGTCGAAACTCTTATTGACACAGCACTGTGGCAGTAAGGACTTGTACATCTAGAGGGGTAGTAGTAACCCTTATTGACAAAGCACTGTGGCAGCAAGGACTTGTACATGTAGAGGAGTAATAAAAACCCTTATTGACACAGCACTATGGCAGCAAGGACTTGTACATGTAAAGGGGTAGTAAAAAACCTTATTGACACAGCACTGTGGCAGAAAGGACTTGTACATGTAAAGGAGTAGTGAAAACCATTATTGCCACAGAACTGTGGCAGTAAGGACTTGTACATGTAGAGGGGTAGTAAAAAACCTTATTGACACAGCACTGTGGCAATAAAGATTTATACATGTAGAGGGGTAGTATGATCCCTTATTGACACAGCACTGTGCCAGCAAGGACTTGTACATGTAGAGGGGTAGTACAAAACCGTATTGACACAGTATTGTGGCCTTGGATAAACGTAGTCAAGTCTAACGCGAATTGGGTTTCCGAGAGCAGTTCATAGTCACACATTATGGCAAAATGTGTACACATAGGGCCTAGGCCTACAATAAAAGACAGGATTGACTAAAAGTATCACATTACTCACTTGATGGTGTCATCGATTTACACAAATTCATGCTTCTTCCCATAATTCCATATTGTCTCGCTCGATAATGTCCAAGATAAAACATTTGCGGCAGCCGAAAATTCACTTGAGGCCGTTTTAAATGCTTCCTAATTGACGGACGTCTTTCCGATCAACATGGCGACGGTGTAATGGCGTCAATCCACTCAGCCCTGCCACTCCACATGCGAAAATGTATGATGGTCCCTGATTGGTTTGGTGAAAATAGCGATTCGCTCTGCTATTGCCACAGTACTGTGGCAATAGACACTTCCTTAACTTAAACAGTTTATTGGGTTTATAGAGGGACGTCGTATTTAGAAATGTATGCTACTATATGTCGAATGGTCTAACTTTTGAGCTATAGATTATTTTGTCATGAAAATTTCATGCTATTTGGCGGGGGACCCGATAATAGTCCTTGTAAAATTTCATGAAAATCGGTTGAGAATTGCCTGAGAAATCAGCGAAAATCTTGCGCTACAGGTTAATGTTACTTCCTCTATACTCTATAGATGTGTTTATGCGGTAAATTGCTTGCGATTGTCTCGCCCCCTAGCGAATGCTGACGATACTGTGACCGGATGCAGAGAAAAATGGCTGACATACAAATGCAATCATAACAAACAAACAGTCACGATCTTTTACTAAAACATTCTATCTTACCCAATTAATCATAAATTAAATACATAGTTTTTAAGCATTATGCACGCTAATCAATAATAAACTAAATAACAGTCCCAAATGGTATTAAAACTGACATACAATGGCCTCAAACGATGATATGACGTTAGCGGTTCATGAAGGCAATCGCTTCATTACGTGACAGAGGTTAGAGGCCACTTTAGATTTTTTCCAGCTGTCCTCGGCCGAGTTGAAAACCATAGAAAGGTCGCACCGGAGCATAAGTCGCACCAGCCTTTAAAAGTGGTTTTAAAAATAAAAAAGTTGCGTCTTATAACCCGGAAAATACGGTAATAAACTAGTGATTTTGTATAAAAAGAGATAATTTTATTATGGTGATAAACCAATCAAGAAGGACTGCAGTCTGGTAGATGTTATATTTAGTCTAACCTGAAATTAAAAAGTCCTGTAATGTATATAATGATAATGATGATTGTAAACCATAGTGAATTGGTTTATGGTATCTTACCAGGGGATATAGAATTTCCCTGGAGATTATATTTTGTAATTTGTGTTTTTAATAATTCTGTTTCTAGGGTGGATCATTTAAATGTAAATCTATATTTATGTTTATAGGAATATTAATAACTGAGTTTATAATTATCACTCAATAATATTAAATAAATGAGCAAATAATTATTATTATTTGTTTTAGAACAGAATTGTTATAAACATTGAACTGTTAAGAAATAATTAATAATTCTATTTCAGGAAAATCTGTGGTTCCTAGGGGAAGCACTGTTGGGGTAGATAAATATCTCTCCCCGGAACTCGAGGAGTGTGTTCTGTGTTATGAGTGGAGCGTACAGGTTTTCGCTCAACCTTCCGGATCCTCACCCCATCGGATTCGGTTATGACCGTTCCCGGTGGGGCTTTGCCTCCGCCAGGGATGGTTTGATAAAAGAATCAATGATGAGCATGCACCAATTCCTTCTGTTTTGATTGTAAGCGAGCAATTCGCGTACCATAATAATTGTTATTTGGTGATAAAATTAATAAGAAGGTCGGTTGCTATAAAAGCTCCTATCCCTTTGGGTGTTACGAGTTCGTACGGGTTAAGAACTCGTATCCAGGTTTAACCGGACCGGACCATTAACTCTTTCAGTCCTAGTTATATTTGTATGAATATGACTGCTCAGGAAAATACAGTTTTACTGTGTTATTTATGAAGCAGGAAACCACTATGTGCAGGTTTCAGTAATTTGATGATTTTGAACTGCTATGAGTCGTTTATAGGACTTGAAGAGTTAAGGGTTCGGTCTCTGCAGGACATGGATAATACCACGTCCACAGAATGTTGTTGTCTTCAGATTTGTACTGGAGATTTATTACATGCTTTCACACGGATTGGAACATTCTGGTATTCCACCAGGTCAATGAATTTATTTCATGTTGGAATACAGCACAGACTTCGGTCAGATGCTAGCAGATTAGATCAAGGTACAGAGGGAAATAATTAATCGTTTCTCTACAGGGGATGGAGTAGGAAACTACTCATACTATTGGTTGATCTCTAGTAATTTCTAAGATACTCTGTACTATACACGGAATAATTTGTTTAAGGAAAATTGTGCTGCAGTTTAGCATATGAGCATGTACCAATCTACTATTCTGCATGTGAGAGACTGCTACAACAAAGTACATGTATTACAGTGTAGCATTTGCACATAGCTCTGTGGCAAATTGAAAAGCGACACAAGACAAATTATTCCCTGAAATAGGTGGTGCAGTCTATAATTAAATTCTTTTTTATATAAGTAGATTGCCGAACACTACTATAAGTGAGACTGATTGACTAGTAATATAGTCTAAGCGTAAACTTCTTTCAGAGTGAGTTTACCTGTAAAGGCTTCTAATGGAAGCCTTCCACGAACCCTTGAGGGAAGATTTAATTCCTTAAGAGATTGAGATTAATAATCCAGGGAGGAAAGTTTGGAGACAACAGATACTTCCTATAAGTTTTTGTTTTGTAACTGGGTTTACCAGTACTATTTGCAGGGAAGTATACACTGTTATTTATACGGTTGTTATCTTGAGTGGGTAAATACGGAGATGGTTTTAACCCCTCTTACTTTCCTCAGAAGGTTTGGATTTTATCTCGAAGTGAATTATTGTTCTTTTTTTGAATATCTTCACCTTCAGACTTTGTATGCCTCCTAGCGGGTGCTTGATAGGTCTGATTCACGCAAATTTGATGAACGTGGGTGAAGAATATGGGTCTGAACTGGCTAAAAATTCTTGAAATTCATAATTGAATTAGAATATCTCTGCTTGTGGTTGGATTCAGAAAGTTATATCAGTTTTAGACACATTTACAAACTTGTCTCTCATTATAAATAAACTAAAATTTATAACCCGGAAATTATGGGTTTGTTTGATTTCCTTCTGGGACGATTCTGGAAAACAAGACTTAGGGCCAGTTATATCATGATAATTTGAGTAAAATCTGGATAGAGTATGTAATATGTGTATAAACTTGAAGGTTTATAAAGTTAATATAGAAAATATACAAGTAGAAAGCCTGTATATCATTATTACTGTCTAGATATCACTCTGGATCATGCAAGGTACTGATTAAATAATAACATGTGCGCTATCACATGTTGCGACATGTAATTGGGAGTAATTGGGAATATGATTTCTGGAACAGAGAAGCATATGATAGCCTTTCTACAAAAATAGATTGATTATTATAGCGATTCAGAGATTCATTTCCCGAATCTGTAACTTAATTACTAAATTAAGAGAAATTCTGTAGAGTCAGAGTGAAAATATAGCACATATTAGGGACTGTTCACTAGGAGGGAGACAGTCTTTATATTCACAGTACTAATAAAGAATCTGATGTTTCAATAATAATTCCTGTTTGGCAGAATACCAATAGGATATTAAGAATTTATTTTTCCTGTAGGAATTAGAGATTCAGAAGGAAGTCGGGGAAATTTTTGGAAATTAATGATCGGAAATTCTCGTCTGATTTTTGTTATACATCTGTTAACGTGGTCATCCGGTATAAACTTATAAGGGGATACGTTCGGAATACAGAGAGTAAGGATCTAATTATAATCCTTGCTTTCTCATGGTATTGAATAATGGAGTGCAATAATATGATCAGTAGTATATATTGACATTTTTCCATATTTGTAAGTTTCCTAAGTATATATAGAGGATAAATCTACGATTAGGGTGTCATGGGGCTATGCTCCCCTCTCTAATGGTTTATTGATATTTTATTCCTCCGAGATTCGGAAGTCATTCCTTGATGTAATAACATCGGGGACTATGGAATAAATCCTACTGAAAGATAACTGTCATAGATAATCCGCGACAAATTGAACTTTAGGATTTAATGACTAAGTTAAAGAGAGTCAATGTATGTAATCATAGACTTTTTGAATTAGTTAAGGCGAAAAATTTAGCCTTTTTAAAGATCTAGTGGGATATTCATCTAATTATATAATTTGTTGAAAGAGTGATCTGATTAGGATCAGATCACCTTAATATAATTGTAGTTATGAATAACCATTAAAAATATGGTATTCCTTTGGTTATTCAGGTATGTCACGCTTGAGGGCTACACCTGAATAATGTATGGTTATTAAATCTCTAAGATGATAAATCTACGAGTATTATTTTAGACGAACCAGTTCCAGTTAAGTTAATTGAAACTGGGTTAGGAAGAATATTATTCTATATGTGGTCTTGAATAATCAGGTAGGAAAAGCCCCCTTCAAAGAGGTATTTTATTCTTGAGGAATCGTGGTTGAATGTCATTTAGACCGAAGTCTAAATTACTATTAATTGAGGAGGAAGGGTGAGGTAATGTTCTTCTTCAGTAACAAATTATATGAGGTAGAGTAATTGTTTAAATAATAATTGACTTAGTTATTAAGTCAACTATTCAATGCAGTCACAAGTTGATTAAATAAATAATTTAGTTATTCATGAAATTAACTAATTTCTTTAACCACCATTTCATGGATGTTATAAATTTTGGGGTGAATCAATGCGATTCAATCCTAAAAAAGAGGGGGGGGTAAATTACTCCTCGTCCTTAAAAGTTTAAACATTCGGAGGAATTGTTCTTTCGACAATAACATGTTATTGTTTATATTTTGATCCATTGAATTATTAGGAGACTAAGACATAATTTTTATGTCTCCTGAAGGGTCAAGGTATAATTGTTTGACAATGATTTAATAGAAATATAAAAATTCTATGTTAGTAACTCGGGACCAGAATTTTAACTCAGGTTAGGATTCTGGGGTATGTTTGAAGCAGAGCTAAACATTTGTAGGTTTATAGATTAAGATTAGAACCTATAGAGCTGCCCGTTTATGATGGATCAAGATTTAAAATGAAGAGGTTAATGAATAACTCTTTAACAATTGAGGACATGTCGAGAGGTTTTTTTATTGACATATCACAAAATTGTGAGATGTGAGTAGGGCCTAAGTCTAAAAAACAAGGGTTGTAAGGTTATGATAAGGATAGTATGAATTAATTCAACCTCTTGATATGTATGAATATAATTATAGAATAATTTATCCCAGCACTACCTTGTTGGGAGGAATCTTCTTCTAGATAAAGTGGTAGAATGGTCCTACAAAGTAGAACACTTTCTGGTGAAAAAAAAAAAAAAAACAAGTATGAGAATTACAAACCAAGTGACAACTAAAGAGATAATGGAATAAGTGAATAACAAAATCATATAGCTATTGTTATTATAGGAAATGATTAATGGATATTCCTTGAATACCTCAGATAAAGAATAAGAGGATATTTGAAATGAAGTGCTCAACTTACTCAGGTTGCACGTTTAAGGAACAGTAGATGATTAGGGGGCGGTGATTCCGCCTCAAGTCGTGATTGGAACTACATACCATCAAGACTTGATCTTACATCTAATTTTATTAAGAACATATCAATGGTTTTGTTTTTGTTTGAAGGGATATGTTCGGCGTTGTCAAATATTTCCTCTTGTTGAGGAGAATGGAGAGTCATCTATAAAGTTATCGTCCAAAAGGAAGGGAACTGTAATATATATGAACTTAGGTTTGTGAATAAAGGACTACTAACGTAGGACTTCTTGTGGATGTGTTTAACTTCTTTAACTAAGGCGACCCAGTATAAATATTAAATTACTGTTTCAGCTGTTAAATAATTTGAAGGAACCTACGAACTTTAGTCAGTTGTAGAGTTCCGTAATTCTGAACATTTATGTTCGATTTACAATCACTTGAATGCATGTACGTCCTGCTGGAAAAGAATTCCTCTCCAGGAGTTTGTGAGATCTGGTTAAGGTTAATAGTTATCGGACCTCACAACAATGGATATATGATAAATAAAAATGAACGGATGAGGATAGTAAACAATAGATTTTATTAGGTTAGCCAAGAGTTCAGATAGAACACTGAGTCTCTTTGGCTTCTACAGCTCGATCAAAAGGCTCGCCGTGCATAGTGAATATGGGAGAATTTTTAACTCAATCTAATATAATTACGTTGAGTATTAAATGTTATATGGATTGAAAAACTTAAAATTAAAAAAAAGCTCTTTCGTGATTCCTCCTCCCTTGGTTGGATTCTGGCAAAAGTTAAAGCCATTGGCGTTTTTTTTTATATATAAAGAAAAAATAATGAAATAGTTTTGTTTATACATTTTTATTAGAAAATATAGCCAATGGCTTCACAGAATTCCCTCCCTCCTTCCCAACTTTCGTACTTTATTATGCTGGTCGTTAAATTACAATCATATGAATATTGGGGACTCGATATCAGATGAGGCCGGGGGGGGGGGGGGAAGATTTTTGTTACATTAATTGCAAGCTCCTGTGATTATATTCAACACAGTCGGATATCGTCCATCAATAACTGTAGTTTCAGACTTTATCTTTCAATTATTTTCTTTATCTCAGGCCATTATGATTATTTTATTGTATTTTAGATCAGAAAAAGTAAATATCTAATAAGGGAGGGCAAACAATAATAGAAAAAAAATTGACCTATTTCTGGAAAGGTTAATGAGCGTGAAGACAAATTTTTTAGACCTATTCCTGAGAAAGTTAATGAGAACAAAGAAAAAAGTTGTGACCTATTTCTGAAAAAGTTAGGGGTGAGGGAAAAAACAGACACAATTGGTAGGATAAATTTACATTATCTCTCCTGAAAGGATTTTTTTTTAAATTGGCAACTACCCACCAATGTGCAGCCTTAATCTAATGTGCGCTAATCAAAGCCACAGAAAAAATATATAATGACCGTACCCGCAATAGCCGCCTGCAGGTTGGATAGAGGGGGGTAAACTCTGTATTTTTTTCAGGTTGAATACTGTATTTGTTTATTTTTAAATTTTCTGATTTTTTCTAAATAACGACACATTTTACAACTAAGAACAATGATTTAGTATGCTTAAAGAAAATTGCGAATTATTAAATACAACTTTGGCTGTAATGGATTATTGTATAGTGCAGCAATAACTTATAACTTATAACTACCTATCTAACTAACAACATGTTCAGGAGACTTTATAATTAAAATCTCATTTTACTAAGTAATATCCATGATATTATGTATTGTGTCTTAGATTATGTATTATTGTCTTTCACAGTGATGTTAAGAAAGCGCGATTGCTGTTGAAATCTGTTCGGGAGACAAATCCAAAACATCCTCCTGGTGAGTGAAATGAAATGAAATCCTGTATTATCAAAAATCTACAATATGTCAATTTATTATTCAATCATATTAAACCGTAATAAAATGTAATCTGTATCGCTTTATAATTGTAAACCTGATGTGATACAAAGTGGAAAGTACTTGTGGTATATATTTACAAAGTGACTGAGTAAGGTGTGCTTAAGGTTATCTATCAGTTTTGTTGTACGATATATCCCAATAGCTGGGATTACTAAGGTACTGTTAAACTCTATAATCAGTCTGTTAAGGAACCTTAAGGTTAAAACAGCTTTCAGGATAAGGCCCAAGGTGTCTGACACTGTGAAAGATATGGCAAAATAACTTAAAATAAGATATTCATGTATTTACGAGATAAGGGATATGCCTGAAATAAATATGTGTACAGCACCTAGATTGTCAATTGACTGACAACTAATGCCTGGTTATTGTATTTCTGTTTAGCATGGATTGCCTCAGCTCGTTTGGAAGAAGTGACTGGCAAGCTACAGGCTGCCAGGAATTTAATCATGAAGGGTTGTGAGGCGTGCCCTAAAAGTGAAGATATTTGGTTGGAAGCTTCAAGGTTGATGGTCAGTGAGGAATTGTCACAAACAATGCCACATCAGCTGAACATTCTTACAATAAACATCTGATTTCAGCTTTAATCACAATCTAGTGCTACTCTAAATTAGAATTAATGTCTTGCTTACCTCAAATGAGATTTATTGAGTTAAACCATCACTTTTAGCGCCAACTACTTTTTCACAATTGTAAGTTAGAACTGGCCTAATTTTTCATTATTTAAAAAATTTAGGTATTTTTCATTAATTTGTAGCTGTTAATTCGGTCAGAGATGCTATCTACAAAGTAATGAAATTAACAGCCAAAATTAACATTACTGTTATTTTTAAAGAAATTATCCAATCAAATGCTTCTGATTCACCAGAGCTTCACAGTGATGTTGTTAGCATACCGGTTTCATTTGTTGAAGGTAATAATTAATTTGTAAAAACTCGTAAATAATATTTTATCAGGTGTGAAGTGTTATATTAGATCAGGTGTTAGATTTGTGATATCTACTCATCTCAATTAGTAAATTATGATTGCTTACACTATCTGTATAAAATTTGTTTTTAGCCTGGCGATCAAGCAAGAGCAGTTGTGGCTCAAGCTGTGAGACAATTGCCACAGTCTGTACGTATATATATCAAAGCTGCCGATCTGGAAGTAGAAATGAAAGGAAAGAAAAGAGTGTTCAGGAAAGGTTTGCTATATGAATGGGTGTAGTCTTTTCACTTAGTGGGACTTGATTTGTGTATTTATAAACATAATATGGTTATTTTGCCACAATTTTGAAAAAATAATTGAATATAGTCAGATGACAGCAATAATTCTTATTTATAACAATAAAATACAAAATAAATAACTTCAGAATTAGATTGATTCTTTAAATCTTTATATCAAGTCTAGATATATAGTGATATAAAGTAAATCATGTAGATTACAATACATATTATGTGATTTTTCACCAGCTCTGGAGCAAGTGCCAACATCTGTGAGGTTGTGGAAGGCGGCTGTTGAGCTTGAACACGAAGAAGATGCCAGAATCATGTTGAGCAGAGCTGTGGAGTGTTGTTCAACAAGTGTAGAGGTGTCATATAATTTACATTAGTCACTTAAGCACTGCAATATTAATGTATAAACCATAGAGAACAAATGTTTTTTTTCAATTTAAAATCATTATAAATGTCTTAGTTAGCTCTTTTTGCTTCATTTGAATACCTATGTTATGGGTTTACATCCTTATATACAAATTTATATTCTTTTAGTGTGGAGATGACTTTAGACGTCAGAATCTGACATCTATAGATTTATAGATTATGATGTCTAAAGATGTCACATTCTGACGTCTAAAGTCACTTGAAGAGGTTGCCTGTAAATATAATTATGCATTTCAAAATAGAAAGCATTGTACTGCATCCGGTATCACTACTTCTCTGAGAAAAAGTTATACTTTATACATGGAAGGGTTAAGAAACTTGCTCAGATATTCTTGTTGTGAATTCAAGGTGATTTACAATTGACACATTGTCTTTGGAAAGACATTTTTCTAAAGCTACAATTCTTGCATACATCTAGATAGTAATCAATGAGCTGACCGAAATAATTTCAGATATTAAAAATTTTAGGGCCCTTTTAGTTTGCCAATTAATATCAGCAATACAGCATGATCTTAAATATATTTAAATTTAGATTAATTGCCATAACGAAGTTATACATTGTAATATGATATCACACCAGCGATTTTTTCTAGTACCAAACAATGTTTTGCAGTTGTGGCTTGCATTAGCTCGGTTGGAGTCCTATAACAATGCTAGGAAGGTTTTGAACAAGGCTCGTGAGAACGTTCCTACAGACAGACAGATATGGATTACAGCCGCTAAACTTGAGGAGGCTAATGGTAACATTCCAATGATTGACAAAATCATAGAGCGTGCCCTGTCATCACTGCGAGCTAATGGTGTGGAGATCAACCGTGAGCAATGGATTGAGGATGCTGAGAGCTGTGAGAAGTCACAGAGTATACACACATGCCAATCTATTGTGTAAGTCTACTGTATGTACCTGACTACCAGGTAGTGTACACACATGCCAATCTATTGTGTAAGTCTACTGTATGTACCTGACTACCAGGTAGTGTACACACATGCCAATCTATTGTGTAAGTCTACTGTATGTACCTGACTACCAGGTAGTGTACACACATGCCAATCTATTGTGTAAGTCTACTGTATGTACCTGACTACCAGGTAGTGTACACACATGCCAATCTATTGTGTAAGTCTGCTGTATGTACCTGACTACCAGGTAGTGTACACACATGCCAATCTATTGTGTAAGTCTACTGTATGTACCTGACTACCAGGTAGTGTACACACATGCCAATCTATTGTGTAAGTCTGCTGTATGTACCTGACTACCAGGTAGTGTACACACATGCCAATCTTTTGTGTACGTCTGCTGTATGTACCTGACTACCAGGTAGTGTACACACATGCCAATCTATTGTGTAAGTCTGCTGTATGTACCTGACTACCAGGTAGTGTACACACATGCCAATCTATTGTGTACGTCTGCTGTATGTACCTGACTACCAGGTAGTGTACACACATGCCAATCTATTGTGTAAGTCTGCTGTATGTACCTGACTACCAGGTAGTGTACACACATGCCAATCTATTGTGTAAGTCTGCTGTATGTACCTGACTACCAGGTAGTGTACACACATGTCAATCTATTGTGTAAGTCTGCTGTATGTACCTGACTACCAGGTAGTGTACACACATGCCAATCTATTGTGTAAGTCTGCTGTATGTACCTGACTACCAGGTAGTGTACAAACATGCCAATCTATTGTGTAAGTCTGCTGTATGTACCTGCCTACCAGGTAGTGTACACACATGCCAATCTATTGTGTAAGTCTACTGTATGTACCTGACTACCAGGTAGTGTACACACATGCCAATCTATTGTGTAAGTCTACTGTATGTACCTGACTACCAGGTAGTGTACACACATGCCAATCTATTGTGTAAGTCTACTGTATGTACCTGACTACCAGGTAGTGTACACACATGCCAATCTATTGTGTAAGTCTGCTGTAAGTACCTGACTACCAGGTAGTGTACACACATGCCAATCTATTGTGTAAGTCTGCTGTATGTACCTGACTATCAGGTAGTGTACACACATGCCAATCTATTGTGTAAGTCTACTGTATGTACCTGACTACCAGGTAGTGTACACACATGCCAATCTATTGTGTAAGTCTGCTGTATGTACCTGACTACCAGGTAGTGTACACACATGCCAATCTATTGTGTAAGTCTGCTGTATGTACCTGACTACCAGGTAGTGTACACACATGCCAATCTATTGTGTAAGTCTGCTGTATGTACCTGACTACCAGGTAGTGTACACACATGCCAATCTATTGTGTAAGTCTGCTGTATGTACCTGACTACCAGGTAGTGTACACACATGCCAATCTATTGTGTAAGTCTGCTGTATGTACCTGACTACCAGGTAGTGTACACACATGTCAATCTATTGTGTAAGTCTGCTGTATGTACCTGACTACCAGGTAGTGTACACACATGCCAATCTATTGTGTAAGTCTACTGTATGTACCTGGTACTGTGGCAAGCTGTATGTAGGTTTAACTACCGTAATTGGTGGACTATATCCTGCATTGGTATATACTGTACAGAAATGGGCCTTTCGTGACACCTGAGATGCCCTTTAGATACTGTGCACCCTAAATATCGCACACACTTTCTTTGATACTGCAGTCTACTACATGTTCCCGGTAACTAGAAGATAGTATATTGTTCTCCTAATAGTTACACAGCTAAATCAAATTATGTCTCGCTATGCACCAACTAATAGAGGCTAAATATTTATTATAAACTTTCTAAATACCCATTGTCCTGCATTGAAACAACATTTGGCTCAATGTCTTGTGTTTGCTGGAATATTTCATGTTGGAAACTGCTGGTTGATTTCCTGGCCTAATGTGCATAGGTGTAACTATAAAATATTTAGAAACATAGTAGATATTATATTTTAATGGTTAATGGCAGGTTTAGAAAATACAAAATAAATACATTTTCAAACCATTGGGAAAGTAAAGTCCTATGCCCCACAAGCTCTGTATGAAAATCTTTAGATCTTGAACAAGGCATAAGATATATTGAACTGATTTTGGTCCCTATGACTCACATACATATTCATAGATCTTTGTTACACATTTTTCAGTCAGTCAGTTATTGGTATCGGGGTAGAAGAAGAAGACAAGAAGCATACATGGATGGAAGATGCTGATATGGTTAGTAGTTTAAATATCATTAAGATTAATTATAATTATTGCAGATGCTATAATTTCTTGTAGTATCTGTTAAATTTTTTAATAACTTTGATTTGTGTGATTATGATAACTTTCAGTGTGCTAATCATGGAGCTCACGAATGTGCGCGTGCCATTTACAGTTATGCTCTGAGCATATACCCCAGCAAGAAAAGCATATGGTTGAGGGCGGCTTATTTTGAGAAGAATTATGGTAACAGGTAATCAAGTGTTTTAGCATATTTATTTACAATGACTCGCTATATAACACCTGTCCTGCAATTTTCAAGGACAAAATAGATCTATTTATGAAAAATGTAATTGTTTGATTAACTATAGCAAAACTTTTCAGTAGCAATTTATTCTCATTAGTTGTCTTAAAACTGTTGATATAACGTAGCAGGACCAAATAATCTGAGAATTCTTGAGGACATTGCCCCAGCTGAAAGGATTATCTCTAATCTTGAGAAGTCATTAAGCTTTGATTTGTGGTTTATCACAAGTCCTTGTTAAATAAATGTGTTTACAGCAATAATACGTGTAGCATTTACTACTCATTATCTTAGTTTCTAGCACTCAGCACACTATCTGCATTCTGTAGACCTTTGAGTCCTTTTTTATGAAACCACGACAGCACATCTCGCACTTGCTGTTCTGAACTTGTTTTGCCATTTACACTCTGATGCTCTAATGCTTAGCCATTTAATATTACTAATATAGCTCAGTTCAATTCTGTCTTGATGCCGGTGCTTGCCACAGTAATTGGGTAAAATGAATAAACTTTGAATGAAACAGTATTAATGATGATTTGTTTAATTGACAGAGAATCCTTAGAATCACTCCTACAAAAAGCTGTGGCTCATTGTCCTAAGGCTGAAGTGCTGTGGTTGATGGGTGCCAAATCTAAGTGGCTCGCTGTAAGTATATCATCCTTAAAAGAAAAAAAAATTGCATGTGGTTGGCGACTAAATCCGCACCTTCAAATAGTTCAGAAGTGATTCAAGTTGTGAAATTTAATTACAGCCACTAGATACATTAAAAACTCTTGGAATACAACACTTTTTATATGAAATTGCTATTAATCCATTGTTGTAAATGTACTTAAAGTAAGCCCACTACACCTGTCATCCTGTCCAGAACGATTGTCTGACATTAATAGTTGGGGAAAGATGTCATATAGTGTAAATATTCTAAGGAAGTAAATACAATTAATGATATATTTCATTTATTTACTTAGAGATGCAAATAAACTGGGAAAACACATCGTTTTCAAGATTGTTAAAAAACCTGAGATTTTTTTTGCTATTTTGCATGTCAAGTTCTGTCAAGTTTGTTTATTCTGTCAATGATATAAATTTACATGTAATTTATTTTTTGAAGGCAGTACAGTGTATAGATGTGTTTATGTACATAAGTAAAATGTACTTACACAATGGAGTAACTGAAATAATTGTCCTACATGTATGGCATCTTTACTCAAATGATTAATATCAATTATATTAAAGCTCGTCGAGAAAATGTTTGTGGGATTATAATTGAAAAAAATGTTTTTCATTATAACTACTATACAAAGTTTTATAAATTTCCATACTAACCTTGAATTTGATGAAATGTATACATTTTCCCACTCTCTACACTAACTTTCAGTGGTAAACATGAACTGAATTAAAATTGTTTATGAATAATTGATTGTTTTGCACAAAAAATTTCAACATCTCAAAAATTGAGTATATCAAAATATTTTCTGTACATATATGTGATCAATCAACAGACTAGAGGGATAAAAAAAATTAACCGTCAATGATTGATGGTACATGTGATTTATTATTGCTGTTTTCAGGGGGACGTTCCGGCTGCACGTAGTATCCTGGCTTTGGCGTTTCAGGCTAATCCGAACAGTGAAGAGATTTGGTTGGCTGCTGTCAAGCTGGAGAGTGAGAATAACGAGTACGAGAGAGCGAGACGCCTGCTCGCCAGAGCTCGAGCTAGCGCGCCTACTGCCAGGGTATGTCTAAGTAACATACATTACCATTATATGACATTATCTGGAGGTATTGATGTAACTACTTCCAGCAAACACAAGATGTTCACCCTGCGATGCCCAAATGATGTATAGCATAGAGCCGACACTGGGTCAATGTTGTATCAAAATCTTCTGATATGATTATAATTACATAGGCCTAATTCTGTGCGACCAAGAATTATAGATAGATTAATGAACAGTTGCTGAATTCAGAACTCGACCAAGAAGTCAGAATAAGTGACAGTGCACATACCAAGAATATGTTTACTTTTGTACTAGGGTTGAATGATCTATAAAATCCTCTTTTGCTATAACTTCAAAGAAATCTACACTTTCTGAAAATAGAGGTGATTTTATTTATTCCTTGTTTTGCAGGTGTTCATGAAGTCTGTTAAGTTGGAGTGGTGTCGAGGAGATATTCCTGAAGCTCTACATTTATTAGATGACTCTGTCTCACATTATCCAGATTTTGCCAAGGTGATTTCTTATGCTTATTGGTATTGTATATCTTACAATTAAATCATAATTATTAGAATAAAAATGTTCATTTGATGTACATTTAATTTGTGCAGTGCAGATTTTCTTGTAGTGTTAAATACATAATGAGTTTGGCTATCAGGATAAAATAGCTATTCCTTGTACATTTATCATACATTATGTTGAATTACATGTATTTTGCTTTCAAAACTGCCTCCACAAAATCTCTCATAAATGTGTCATCTTGCTTGGATACATTTTATACCATTTAAATTTGACGGTATTTGATTCATGCTTGATGAAGTACCTGTTCTATCTTCAAACATTGAAAATGTACATGCTCAAGTTAAACGCTATTTTGCTTGATTGTGTGGTTATATTATAACCCCACAATCAATAAAAATCATGATTTTTAACCTTCAATATTTTGACATAGCAATCTGATATAACAATGTAACTGATTGCTGATTGGATTAACTGTATGTGTGTCTTTTTACAGCTATGGATGATGAAGGGTCAGATTGAAGAGCAAGGAAAAAACAATGAGAGCGCTCGTGATGCTTATAATCAAGGTGTAAGTTATCCAGCATTTCTCACATGCTTATTGCTTACATAGTATAATATATTCATGAAATGGATCCTATATCTTGTTTTCTGAAAATAAGTGTTTGTATTGTACTTCTAACTAAATGTATTTAACCATTCAAGTGATAGACTATATAGGCTATATATATACTGGTATACTATTCGGGGACACACATTTTGTTGAAGATTTTGTATTGAATTTGTTGACAGATCAAGAAATGCCCTCATTCAGTTCCGTTATGGCTTCTGTTGACCAGACTTGAAGAGCGGTGTGGTCAGTTAATCAAGGCTCGATCAATCCTGGAGAAAGCTCGTCTTCGTAATAACGCCAGTCCTGATCTATGGCTGGAATCATGTCGCCTGGAAAACCACGCCGGTCTCAACAACATTTCTCACAATCTCATGGCAAAAGGTAAGATTTCAACATGTTTATGATGATTTATGGTGTTATCATTCCACAATACCTGTAGTTCAGTTATATTGGCATGATGGTCTTAGCACTAATGGGTTTCTGGAGAACAAAGAATCTCCTTAATTACCTTCTCTCCCAATCTTTTAGCATCATAAAATCAAATAAGGTTGCTTCAGTGATAAATTTATTCAATAAAATATATTTAGTCTAAGTTTCCCACTCGGTATCACTTTGACGTTTGATTGCACTTTACAGATGATATATATTCAACTGGATGAGATTGATTTTACAATGTAGATCTCCCTTTGTTTGTGATACAGCTCTTCAGGAATGCACGTCTGCAGGTATACTCTGGGCTGAGGCAATTTTCATGGAAGCGAGACCACAGCGTAAAACCAAGTGTGTGGATGCCCTGAGAAAGTGTGAACACGACCCTCATGTACTGCTGGCAGCTTCAAAGTAAGTCATGGAGATGAAAAAATCTTACTTTTCATTTTTGTGGTTGGGCTCATCGCATAGTAACTAGTAAATACATTTTTTCAAGAACCATGGCTGATAATGGAAGATTCTACCTCAAGCTTGTTAATGCTACACTTATAACAATCTTCATGCTGATGCAACATGTTTGGGGTACAATGGACATGTTTCGGTGCACCAAGTTTCTACGCCTTATTTATCACTTTCTCTCGGCACCCTTTAGATGCTAGGGTTCACTTAGGGAAGAGGGGCTCGCTCCTTTCGCCACAATGAATTAAGGTCATGATCACCTGAAATAACTTTTAACTGTTCAAGCTGAACTTATCCAGTGTTAGGACTTTCCTACGTTTTGGCAGTTTTCCCATCGGACCAGTGGTGGCTCACTGAAGACAGTGATCACTGCTAATGGGTAGCCAGCGGTCGGCCAGTGGGGTGCCAGAGAAAACAATGTTGGTGGTGGGCTGTCGGTGTCCGATGGGCAAGCTGCCAGTGCCCAGATAGCAGAAATTTAGTGGGCTGTCGGCGATCCACTAGTGAAGCCACTACCAACCCACTGACTACATCCGCTGCCGCTAGTAGACCATCAGTGGACAGCCAGACAATATCTGGTGGGCCACCACTGACCCGCCACCTTATGTATATGGTAATGGATGATGGTGCTAAGCTGCTAGCGGCCCGCCGGGAGGGCACTGTCAGAGATGGCTGTAGCCAGTGAATTGACACTGACATCCGTCCTACCTATTCAAGACCTAGACCTAGAAAGATTAATATTTTTTCTAAGGCAAACTGGGATCAGATCCACAAGGACACAGCAAAATTTAGCTTTGATTAACTGAAAAACCATACTCTAAGATCAGTCAATACAAATTGAACTTTATTTAGAAATCATCTTCAGGCAATGTTCAAAATTATGTACCATCTAAACAACTATCTACCCAGGACAATTTACCCTGGTTTACTGAAAAGGCTAAAGCTTGGTTAGACTTAAGCAAAAATTATATAACAGAGCACAACTCACCGGTAACACAAATACCGGAATGTCAAAAAATTCACATATCACCACTTGAAGTGATCACAACGACATCACGTAAATAGGAAATTATCGGATGCTTTAGAAAACAATAATACAAAACCATTTTGGTCATACATTAAGTCTGCGAGAATGACAATAATGGAGTGGCCCCTATTAAGGCGGAAGGTAAACTACATAGTGACCCCATCCAAAAGGCAAACCTTCTAAACAAACAATTTTAATCTGTATTTGTCAAAGAAGACCACAAAATTCCTGTATCAAAATTGGGTGATACCACTGCCCCTACTATTGGTGACCTGAAAATTACAACTAAGGTTGTTGAAAAACAACTATCCACTATTAATATCAACAAAGCTAGTGGGCCCGACCAGATCCTCAATATATTTCTAAAACAGACAGCGAAAGAGTCTGCTTCTGTTCTTGCAGCTCTCTTGACTCAATCATAACAAACTGGAAATTTACCGGATGATTGGCTCTCTGCCAACGTTTGCCCAATTTTTAAAATGGGTGATAGGGGCCTGGCCTCCATCTATCGAATGGTCTCCTTGACATGTGTTTGTTGTAAGCTCATGGAACATATATTGGTAACACACATGTTAAGGCATTTTGATAACGAAAACATAATTTCAGACAAGCAGATTGGTTTTAGAAAGGGTCATTCTTGCGAAACCCAGTTGATTACTACCGTAAATGATCTGTTGGCATCAGCCAATGTGGGGAACCGTGTGGATATAGCCATCCTGGATTTCTCTCATCGCAGACTGATGTCCAAACTAAATCATTATGATATAAGTGGAAACATCCATAATTAGATTTCATCGTTCCTCAACAATAGAAATCAAAAGGTTGTGATTGATGGCTATAGTTAGGATACAATTTCTGTAGACTAAGGGGTGCCGCAGCGATCGATCTTGGATCCAATACTGTTCTTGGTCTTCATCACTAACCTGCCTGATCTTGTTAAATCACAATGTCGCCTGTTTGCTGATGACTGCCTTTTGTACAATCAAATTAAAACTTTGAGTGACTCCTTGAATCTACAAAAATATCTTAAATTACTTGAAAATTGGGCTGATGAATGGGGTATGAAATTTAATGCCAAATTGTGCTATATAATTTTCACCGAAAAGGGGGGAATCCTTTTTTTCTACACCCTAAATGACCATATTTTCCTATATGTTGGTACAAACCCATATCTGGGCGTCACTTTCTGAAGATCTGACATTTGACGCTCATGTAGGAAACATTACCAAAAAGGGCAGATGAATGCTTGGTTTCATACAAAGAAACCTCAAGGGCTCTCCATCACGCCTTGAGGAACTGGCATACCTGACATTGGTCAGATCTGGCCTGGAATATGCGTCTGTTGTCTGGGACCGGTTCCTGCAGAGGGAAATCGATCGCCTCAAAAAGATCCAGTGCAGGGCGGCACGCTTTGTCACCAATAATTAGCTCCCGCCGTCACCGTAGGTGAGACGGAGGGAGCTATGGATTCTACTTCCCTTTTTTTTTTGCCTCTTCTTTTGCCTATAACTCTGTAAGAAAATAAGCTAGGATAACAATTTTTGGTATGTGGGTTACTTCCAGGTGGATAATGGACAGGTTAAAATATTTTTAATCTGAATTCAATACGCAAGGTCGCAGAGGAGAAAATGATGATGTTACGGCGTTGGGCCGTCCTTAAACAATTCGTTTCCGGAGCATATCTCTGAAAGTACTTGTCCGATTGTCTTCAAATTTTACACACAACACCCCTAGGGGTCTAGTTGTGCCTTTTGGGGTATTTGAACTTTGACCTACTTCTGGTTCAGAACTATGACCTATTTAGACGTTTTGACGCGCACTTCGTTTCCGGAGCAGATCTCGAAAAGTACTGGGCCGATGACATATTGCACATACATGTTCTCTAAGGTCCCTAGTTGTGCCTATTCAGGTTTTTGGATCTTGACCTTGAAGTTGACCCAGCACTTTGACCTAATTTATAACATCGGTAAATCCGACTGAAAGATTTTGTGGAATTTCATGAAAACCGCTCAAGATAGCTACACCATTACTATAAAACAAATTGTGAGGTTTCAGGAGAGGATGCATCTTGAAAAATTTCAAGTCGATAAAATTAAAAATGGCCGCCTATCGGCCATTATTCACCTCGACAGGCCTGATATTGCGGAATATCATGAAAACCGCTCAAGATAGCTACACCATTAATATCAAATAAATTGTAAGGTTTCAGGAGAGGATGCATCTTGAAAAATTTCAAGTTGATAAAATTCAAAATGGCCCCCTATTGGCCTTTATTCACCTCGACAGGCCTGATATTGTGGAATATCATGAAAACCGCTCAAGATCTCTACACCATTACTATAAAACAAATTGTAAGGTTTCAGGAGAGGATGCATTTTGAAAAAATTCAACTCGTCCAATTTCCAAATGGCCGCCAATTGGCCATTATTCACTTTCACATGGCCGTTATTTGGTAAACCGTGCTAGATGGCTAGACCATTACTATAAAACTAGATGTGTGATTTCAGGAGAGGATGCATCTTGAAAAAAATCGACTTGATAAAATTCAAAATGGCCGCTTATCGGCCATTATTCACTTTCACATGGCCGATATTTGGTCAACTGTGCTAGATGGCTAGACCATTACTATAAAATGAAATGTGAAATTTCAGATGAGCCTGATGCATCTTGAAAAAATTTGACTTGATCAAATTTAAAATGGCCGCCTTTTCGGCCATTATACATTTTCACATGGCTGATATTTGGTAAACCGTGCTAGATGGCTAGACCATTACCTGATTACTATAAAACAAAGTGTGAGTTTTTAACTTGCGAAATCAAAAAGGCCGACAATCAGCATTATTTACCTCGATAGGCCTGATATCAGGTAAACCGTGCTAGATAGCTAGACCATTACTATAAAACAAAATGTGACGATTCGAGAGAGGATGCCTTTTAAAAACTTTCGACTCAATCGAATTCAAAATGGCCGCCTGTCGGCCACTATTTACTTTCACATTGCTGATATTTGGTAAACCGTGTTAGATAGCTGGACCATTACTATAAAACAAAATGTGAGATTACAAGAGGATGCATCTTGAAAAAAATTGACTAGATCAAATTCGAAATGGCCGCCTATCGGCCATTATTCACGTTCACATTGCCGGTTTGTGGTAAACCGTGCTAGATGGCTAGACCATTACTATAGAATGAAATGTGAGATTTCAGCTGAGGATGCATCTTGGAAAATTTTGACTTGATCAAATTCAAAATGGCCGCCTTTAGGCCATTATTCACTTTCACATGGCCGATATTAGGTAAGCCGTGCTAGATGGCTAGACGATTACTATAGAATGAAATGTGAGATCTCAGCTGAGGATACATCTTGAAAAATTCTGACTCAGTCAAATTCAAAATGGCCCCCTATCTGCCATTATTTACTTTCACATGCCCAATATTTTGCAAACTGTGTTAGATGCTAGTCCATTACTATAAAACAAAATTTGAGGTTTCGGGGGAGGATGCACCCTAAGTTTTAAACTAATTTATATCGAATTCAAAATGACCGTAAATCAGCTATTAGTTACCTCGATTGGCCTGATATCGGGTAAACCGTGCCAGATAGGTAGACCATTACTGGTATACTGATTAGGATCATTAATTTCAATGGAGGTTTACAATCTCTGACAGACTGTCTAGTTTTTATCTTACTCTTAGACTGGGCTTCTTAGACCTAGTTGTCTTGCGTCTTGATTTTTTACCTAGCCTAGGACTACATTAATAACCCTACACAAAATTGCTTGAATCAAATTCTAATTCGGAGCGGGAGCTCCTGGACTTATGTAGTCTTGTTACAGGAGGGAATGTGGACTCACCTCGACCCAATTGATTGACAGCCTAGGTTGGGATAGCTTGCAAGATCGCCACAAAACAGCTAGGCTTTACATGCTCTACATAGTAATTAATAGAGATGTAGCCTTCTCGATTGATATGCTGTGTAGACCTGACAGTAGAACAAGGAGCAGCACACAACATTTCAGAACCATTAAAACCAAAAAGATACCGTTCTCAAATTATTTCTTCATTAGAACTAATTGGCGCCGACCTTCACAGCCTTTAAGGCTAGATTGAAGAAGTCGAACTAAATTTGTGTTACCTACCCATGCAAACCTCTCCCTGTGGCACGATAGCACACAAAGTGCTCCTGCCAGGTAACTTTCAGATTCAGAACTAGTCAATCCTTTGGCCCTAGTTGAGTGTAGAATTAACCCTTTGCCTACACTTTTACATTCACAGTGTGGTGATGACTGTGCGTGATATCTGCCGAATGTACATTAGCCGATCTTATAAGGTATCTAAGTGTAGCATATAAAAACTTATGAAATATCTAAGTATAGCATATAAAAACTAATGGAGTATCTAAGTGGAGCATATAAAAACTTATGAAATATCTAAGTATAGCATATAAAAACTAATGGAGTATCTAAGTGGAGCATATAAAAACTTATGAAATATCTAAGTATAGCATATAAAAACTAATGGAGTATCTAAGTGGAGCATATAAAAACTTATGAAATATCTAAGTATAGCATATAAAAACTAATGGAGTATCTAAGTGGAGCATATAAAAACTTATGAAATATCTAAGTATAGCATATAAAAACTAATGGAGTATCTAAGTGGAGCATATAAAAACTTATGAAATATCTAAGTATAGCATATAAAAACTAATGGAGTATCTAAGTGGAGCATATAAAAACTTATGAAATATCTAAGTATAACATATAAAAACTAATGGAGTATCTAAGTGGAGCATATAAAAACTTATGAAATATCTAAGTATAGCATATAAAAACTAATGGAGTATCTAAATGGAGCATATAAAAACTTATGAAATATCTAAGTATAGCATATAAAAACTAATGGAGTATCTAAGTGGAGCATATAAAAACTTATGAAATATCTAAGTATAGCATATAAAAACTAATGGAGTATCTAAGTGGAGCATATAAAAACTTATGAAATATCTAAGTATAGCATATAAAAACTAATGGAGTATCTAAGTAGAGCATATAAAAACTTATGAAATATCTAAGTATAGCATATAAAAACTAATGGAGTATCCAAGTATAGCATATAAAAACTTATAAAGTTTCTAAGTGTAGCCTATAAAAACCTTTACTGAGTAGTATAATTTTCTATCAGATAGATTACTTTACTAAAAATATATCAGATGACACATGACATGATTCGTGACTAGAAGGTAATGAGGTAACTTAAAATGACAGAATGTGCTCTATCTGTCAGACAGCTAATCAAACTCACGATAACATAAGATGCTAGTTATATGTTAGTCTGGCGATGCAGTCCCTATGCTCGTGCATTAAACAACACAGAGAACTACTGGGGTACTCATGCTTTTCAAAGATTCTGATATCCATTTGATATCTATTTGTTTCCCCGATTCAAAAAAGTAATCTCTTTCTTTTCCTGTGTTTTGTGACAAAAAAATTCTATTTAAAAATAGGTTGTTTTGGTCGGAAAGAAAGGTGGCGAAAGCCAGAGAGTGGTTTCACAGAACAGTGAAGATTGACCCAGACCTCGGTGATGCCTGGGCGTATTTCTACAAATTTGAGCAAACTCATGGATCTGAGGTGAATCAAACTTGATAAACAGACTGCATTTTCTCATCCAAGTATATATTGAATCATTGCACACACATATTGTATACCTGATTTGCATGATTAATAACTGAACTGTAAAAGCAGTAGCCTCCATACCAGCGACCATATTTGGTCTTAATGAAGGTCTCCCAAACCGGTTTCATAAACTTTTTTTCTTCTTCTTCACATGACCTTTTTTTAAATAATAATTCTTGCAGGCTCTAAATTATGCTACATACCTAGTACCAGGTAGCTGTGATTAAACTTTCAAATTAATAAAAACTTAAGACAATTTCCACTGTAAAGAATTGATACCATGGCATAGCATAACAGTTGAAAGGTTCATGTTGTTTCTTTAGGATCAGCAAGAAGAGGTGAAGAAGCGGTGTGTGAACGCAGAGCCCCATCACGGTGAACACTGGTGTAAAGTGTCTAAAGACATCCGCAACTGGAGGCTAAAGACCGTGGAGATCCTCCCCCTGGTCTCTACGTCTATAACTGTCCCCACCTGAATCTGTGGTGAATGGACCATGTATGTCCAACGTCTGAGGAACAATGGACTAACGTCTCAGATGTTGGTCCAATGTTCTAGCGACGCTGATCATCAATTCTTACAAGCCCAGTCTGGTTTAGATGGGATGAGCATTGCTGTACTGATCGATATGCGCATTGAAAATTACCAATTTGTTTGTTTGATTGTGTAGTGGTGCACTTCATTATTTTAGGCAAATATTGGGAAAATATGAACTCATGATTTTGTCTCTTTTCATTTGATTTCCAATTTTCACCATCTAAGCAGAAAACACACCTGTTGGTTTGGATTCTTTTTTCCTTCCGAGAAAACATGATACATTGACCGAACATTAAACCAATATTACATCAACGTATCGTGTTTGATGTGCAGCTAAATCGAGAAGTCGTTACCAGCTCGAGAGGATGATCTGTGACTGAGATGTTTGTACATAATGCATGTTTCCTCCATTGTCTAATAAAATTCCAACAATGCAGCATATTTTTATACTGGTAGTTTATAATATGGTCGGGACATTCCTACGCTGTTCAGATAGCTATGAAATCTATGATAATAATTAATTATTTTAGTTATGATTTTCATTAATATCTTTAAAAATAAATTGTATTGTTTATCATCATCTGTCATGAACTAACTATTTTCAAGTTATCCATGAATCATTACATTATACATGATATTATTAGCAGCTTATTCTTAAAGTGTTGAGTTTGCCACTCAGTTGAGAAGAAGAAATAGCACTTTAAATACTTCAAGTAACTTTTTCTAAAGGAGTAACTCAGAGTTGATGGCATAGAGAGAGGTCTTTCCGTTCAACTGACCAGTTTTGTAAATCATCACTTCTAATATATAAATCTGCTATTTTGCTGTGCTCTGTTAGTGACAATAAAAAAATAACTATGTATTATCGACCTGGTTTATGTATTTTTTTTATTGTTTTGTTCTTCGAATTAGTTTTAAATAGTGATGTTTTTGAAATTTACGTCACACCGTATTACCAGTAGCACAGCTTCAACCCCTAATTCGCTAAATTAAATAATTAAAATTTTCAATCACTTGAAGTTGTGTCTCGTTAAGGCAACCCACAACTTCAAGTGGGTTAAAAATGTTAATATTTGTTTAATTTAAGACCAAACGTTTGCAAGTATTGATGTTAAACACTCATTTCATTCTCAAAAACAGTCATTTAATCGGCTAATAAAACAGATTAAAAACGACTGCAGTCGCGTTTAGGTGTGTGAGGTTACGGTCATGATTTGGTTACACGAGGCAAGTGACGATAAAAAACGTGTCCTTTGTAGTCGAAACCACTTATGTGAGGGCTAACTAGATAGACTAGCCGCCCAGTATGTGACGGGGAGAGTTATTATTGTTTGTGGATGACACGCAGGAGCCATAAATATAGCCGGATTTGACACATTGTTTCACAATTATCTGTGCTATTGATAAACAGCTGACACATTGTGTCATTGCCCTCTACTGAACGTGGTGCTCAGATTCCTGGGGCTAGGGCTCTACGGCTGACTCATGACCCAACAGACACAAGACGTTGAATCAATGTTGTTTTAACGTCGGTCCAGCGTCGTAGACGGTGGAACGACGTTAAACCAACGTTGATTTGGGGTTATCAGGGTTAAAATTGCATGGAAATGATTTACAATCAAATTCGCCTCTTAAAAGTCTCGTAGCACTTGTTATGAGTGGTAGTATTGCCACAGCTATAACTATGACTTTGGCACTTAAGAGGTTAATAATTATGTAAGTAATGATTAATTATATATGTAGAATAAACATGATAAATGAACTGTGTAAATTACACACATATTTATTCGCAGAAAATGGGCGCGTTAGGTTTTCTATGGAAGGTTTGTTGGTTTATCCTGAAACGTGGTTGGGAGCTGTTAAAATAGGTATCTGTTTATTAAACATATTTGGTCGATAGGTGCACTATTTTAGTATCTCGCGGGACAGGACTGACGAAAAACTAATGTTTTGACAGTTCTGTATGGATTCAGGCCTTTGGAATACAAACATATCGCATTGTAATGAATTAATAAAAATAAAACAATACACCAAAACCTTATATAAATTATTCCCCAATTTGCAAGATTTCGTATTAACAGTGAGTACCGTTAGAAGGGCTATTTATTGCTTACCATTTTAGGCGGGGGTCCTACGGTGGTTAAAGCTGCCTGCTTGGAAAGTCGGAGATCGTGGGGTCGAACCCCACTCCGGCCTTAAAGTTTCAAAGAAACAACTGTTTCTTCCCCGCCCACTCGCAAAGATTCAATATTGTGGGGAGCCTCCGTGACCGAGAGGTAGCGTGCTCGACCTTAGACCGCCTGGACTCTAATTTCGAATCCTGTGTCTGGAGGGCAGTGTCATCCCCCCATCCGCAGGAGGTTCTCCTGGCCCAGTTTAGCCTATATGTGCACAAAAGTGGCCTAAATATTCCAGTCATTTTCCTTACCATTTCAGTGCGGGCCGTGCTTTTTTTACGTTTGCAAACTCTTTTTTTTCAGCAAAACTCGGATATCCTGCGGTACGTGCTCAGTTAATCATAATATTCAAATTAATGAAAAAGAAGAACCGACAATAATATTCAAAATGATTTGTACGCCATGTCACTTCTGTGACGCGATACTGATACCCTGATCTAGTTAATGGACGCCTAAATCCCGCCACTGTGTGTAACTGATCCGTGGATAGGATCGACGTCATCCGTGCATCCATCACCCGCCAGAGTGTGTGGTCACAGTCTAGTTTTTAAATGGGTTGACCTCATTGCTAAAGCTCTAAAATATGAAATTCTATATTCTTTGTCACTTGAAGCTGTGTATCGCTATACCGCGACTCACACCAAGTGATTCATATTTGCTCACTTGGTTAATGGGAAATTTAAGTCACATAAACTATTATAATTTTCAATAACTTTTGCCTCATAACATCGATCCACTGCTTTAAGTGATAACTGAACATTTGCTCGCTTGATAATGTGAAATTTAAGTCGCGTCATATATCAGTGTTACTTAAAAACAAATTCCAATTTTAGAATTTGGCTAAGTGCTGAAAGACACTGCTGTGGTTAATAAAAGAGCACGGAGGGCTAAAGGGCTCTGGCATAATCGACAAAGTATCTGAATGCTCCCGTTACTCCTCGTGTTAGTACAAGCAGATAATATGATAACAATGTAACCAGAATGTATTTTGGAGTGCCAAACAATGTGATCACTTCTCTATCTGTTATGACAGGGATGTTATTATCGTCTGTAGATAGCGCTGGAACATGGTAGTACACCTAGATTTAACCTGGCACTATATCATCACTATATAGTACTTGGTAGGATTTACATCACCCGTGCATTGTGGGTGATTTCTCAGTCAATTCTAAACGAATTTTCATGAAATTGTCCAGGCGATAACCATAACAATTTTGTTTGGTATTTCAGAAGTTGATGTGTAATGTAATGTAATTTTGAAATTGAAACTCAATGAAACTAACTTTCAAAATTAGCATATATAAACTAACTTTAAAACTACCGTATATAGGCCTACAACGTTTTTGGGTAGGCTACACGCTTGACAACTAGAAAATAGTGCTGGCGAAATTTGATGACTACCGGTTAAGAACTGTGAAATCAGTGAATCCCCACCACTTCGACGTTGAATCCTGCTATAACACGCAAGGCTAAACTTTACCAGCGCTAAGCGTATTACTCTTAGTTTTATAAGAGTTTTAAAATGCTACCCCAAATCACACCTGAGGGTGAAGGGAGATGTTCTAATTGTATTAAACATGTTGAATACACATGAGTACTTGTTTCTAATAAAATCTCCGAATGTCCTCCGTTTGATGGATTATAAGCCCACTATTAACGCGTTAATTATACTGATTTCTATTCGAAATATGCCATGACGTTTGTGCCCAGGGCTGGATGCAAATATGGAGGGTACAATTTTAAGGCAGCTCTACAATTATACATAGATATTATTATCCAAGTAAAAAGGTGTATATTATGAGGAAAAAGATCGAGATACTGAGGTGCACTTTTTCAAATAAAACCATGTATTTGATTATTTTTGTACGATATCAACTGGATAATAATTGTCTTTTGATTTTCAGTATAGTTAAAACTATATATCTCATGGTGTTGTACTAATTAAACTCTTTATTCAGATTGTCTAAAGCGTAAAACACGCGATCGGGAACCCCAATATCATCAAATACACTATTTTATCATTGAAAAAACACACCAACGCGAACAGTTTCATTCTGATTTGTTTATTTTTGGGTTCACGCCCGTTTTGCGGGGAAATAAACGGCGAATTTCGTAATGCGCAATATGCAGAAAAAGCAGCATTTACATAGCCTAATTTTAGTGCGTACTGATTGGATATGCCATAAGCTTCCTCTATAGGCTTGACCCTGAATTTCAAAAACTGGGTGTGAAAGGGTTGACAATGACAGTAATAATTATAGTATGGTCTAAGCCGAGAAAGAAAACACAGACAAGATGTGTGCTTTGTTCACATTTAATTTACAAAGTTATTTTTTAAAACAAACCAAAGCGACCAAAGAGTTGACTATTACAGTACTGGCTGGCTTGACCCAGGGTTTGACCCAGTGTTTGACCCAGGGTTTGACCCAGTGTTTGACCCAGGATTTGACCCAGTGTTTGACCCAGGATTTCACCCAGGATTTGACCACACATCTCTGTGAGGATTACCCTGCAGACGGGGATGTTACAGTTCAGGAGTAGCCGGTACTCAAGGCGGATACTTTGTTATAAGAGACCTGCCAGCATAATCCCCTCATCAAAGGTATCCTGTTTGGCCTGAGACCCCCCTTCTCTGTCCTGGGTCTATATGGACAGTCGCCAGATTAACCCTCTCTGTCCCACACCGGCATATATATATACTCACATAATAGTGGAAACATAGTTTATATATTTATCAAAGAAAACTAATTATTTAATATCGTGGGCGTGATATCGTAATTGTAGGCCTACGATGTTATATCTTAATGATTGTTATATCTTGCTTGCGGTGATTTTCTCCCCTATGAAGCCACATATCGCTTCAGCGATTCGTGGCCTCATGGGGATGATAATTTTATTAATTCATCTCTGGAGACGATTTATCTGCTACCAGACGGTTCGAGTGCCTGCTCACTCTGGCTGTGTATATATATAAACACACACTTGTCTTTTTCGGGAGGTATCGTGTGATAGTGATACCCTATAGGCACAGACTGTTTTTTTTAGTGCGATTGATCTTACATTGATCGATATCTTTATATGTAGGCACCAAGGCAAATCACTTAATTTGAAAGCAATTAGGTTTAATTAATTGTTTGTTAAAACAATATGCAATGTCAATGTTGTTCCTTGAAAATATAATTTTATTTTGTGACGTAAAGATATAATTATCATAAAATTGGATTGTAATCAACCAAATTACAAAATATTTCACATGATGAACTTTTTATAAACGGTTTATCGAGTTCTACAACCAGTGTCTATTTCACTGATAGTAGATGTTATGTAGGTTACCCACTTGGGGAGCAGGGGAAACTGTTTAAAATGTTATACTTTGTGGAATGACGGGGAAACACAGACAAGTTACATCAAAAACGGCGTGACTGTAGCCTAAATGATATTTCAGAAGAGCAAAAAGTATGCATAACATTTTCTAGTTTGCGTGTTTGTTTTAGTTATGTCCATTATTTTGAACACATTTTAACCCAGTAAACACAAAACATTTGTATAACATTTGTACAATGTTGGATCATCGTCGCTTGTACTATGACTAATTATCATTAGGTGACGTTGACGTTGCAGAATGGGTTGATGAAGGTCACTTATGATGCTAGTGATATGTTACACAGGGAAAATATAGGTTTTGAAATCAAATGGGTGTATCCTTCTTTTGACTTGAACTTGTTAAACAAATCAGAGCAATAGTTTCGAGAGCGAAATTCAAGACAATTCTCAATGACTCTCAAAGATATTGGTGGCAAAGTTAAGTTTTTTCTTCTATCTAATTATTTAATGCTCCTATTTTTTATTCCATGCTGCCAGCATCAAACAAAGTCTATCAGCCTACTCATTAGGAAAATCTCCATTATTCTAGTCCGCGGATAAATAGTTTGCTGGTCACCCCGTGGTGTGTGGAGAGGGTTCAGTGACATTTGCAGGTCATTCTGGGAGCTCCGATAAACGAAAATAAATAATTTTAATAGTGGCGGACCAGATGATACGCGAAGTGCGCTGTTAGTTTTTTGAAAAAAGTTTGTTTTTCTTTGATACCGCCTTTGAGAAAACAATACTTTCTTTCAACAGTTTGAAATAAGCATTGTTCGGTTATGTCTACGAGGCTACATATCATCTGGTCTATTCCCCATTAAATCTATAGAGTTGGCGCCTCAACCCACAAATACCGTGTAAGGTAGCTATATAATACTGCGTGTCACGATGAAGTTTGACTCGTCAGAGTTTTGCTGACCCTAAAGCCAATATTCTTCGGAAAAACACTCAGAGAACTGGGTACCACCAGGTACATGTCCATATACTAACCTACATAGATATATATAGTAACACGCGGCTCCTCAAATGGAAACAACATGGTGTCGGCTGAAAAGATGAAAGGCAGCGCCCGAGTAAAGCCGAGTGTTACCGAGCCGGGCGACGAGGTGAGGACGGCGGAATGCCAGTGTGAGAGACGACAGATCAAAGGCGTGAGCAGGGCCTTGACTCGAACCCGAGCAAACACGACATGTGGTCCAACACTGGTTGAATGCTGGGCCAACGTCGGGGATGTTGACCCAGCATTGAACCAACAGTGGCACAAGGTGCGTTTTCTCAGTTGAACAGGGGGATACACGGACGCTTCCCGTGGGTTCGTGGGGGAGGGGGAGGTAGGGGGGGTATTTGGTGTTTTGATGTCGCTGATCATGGAACATGAATTTATGTGAGGTTGTTATCATTCGTATCCACTTTGTAACGATTTGAAAGTTCAATAATGGCTGAAAAAAATTCAAAATGGCCGATTTATTGCGATTTTTGGCAAACGTCAATAATTTGACCTTGTGGGCGCGATAATTTAAAAAGTTTTTCATGTATCCTTCCCAAATTTGGTATGTATGTTAGGCCTACTAGTGACCAGTTCTCGGATAAGTTCAATAATGGCTGAAAAACAAAATTAAAATGGCCGATTTATTGCGATTTTTCGCATTTTACTTCAATAATTTGACCTTGTGGACGCGATAACATGAAAAGTTTTTCATTTATCCTGCTTATATTTGTTATGCATGTTACTAATAAGCAGTTCTCGGACAAGTTCGATAACGGCTGAAAAAATTCAAAATGGCCGATTTATTGTGATTTTTTGCATTTTACGTAAATAATTTGACCTTGTGGGCGCATTAACTTTATGTTCAATAATGGCGGCGGTCTATTGTCGAGTGTGCTCTTGTTGTATTATTTGTTTTACAATATCCGTTCTGTGTGTTATCATGGTTATAGGCACAGTTATTTTATTTTCCATCAACACTATGACTTATTATCACTTTAGGGCCTATTCTTACATTCAAATTATTTTCATCGTTTTCTGAATTTTGGCTGTCATATAAAATGTAATTCACCTCTTCAATTGATAAATATAATATTACTCCGAATACAAAGTGATTGATATACGAGAAACATAATATAACTTTATTTGAAATAATATTTTACTGACCTGAGAATGATATCGATGCAAGAAACAAAAATGATGTGATGAGATAGGAATGTGCAAGAAAATTGAAATATAAATTACGTCTTAATCACTTTAATATATTAATACAGAAGCAGTCACTTATACCAATGTATACAACTATCATGCATCAAACTGATTTTAAAAGGTGACAATTCAGTACTTCAATTAAACAATTAGCACGATTATCGCCAAATCAAAATAAGTATTAATTTGATTAACATCATTTTCAAACCTAATCAAAGTATGGTCTTGTAATGATGTGTTTGCTTTCACACACTTTCTGACCCTTCGGCACTGGTTTGTTTTAAAATATTCTGTGAAACCAAGATACGCTACCAATTAAACGCTATCTGAATGTTCGTCCAGCGTCGCAGACGTTGGGCAAATATTTAGACAGCGTGGTGCAGTTTATTTTCTACTTTCGGATTTTCCAGGTTCACCAGGTACATATCAGGCTAAGTAGGTAGTTTACTTTAGACTGGTCAGTAAGTGAATTTCAGAGCACGATCTTGGATCGACGTGGGAGTGTAGAGGTCACAGAGTGCAATAAAGAGTCACTCCAAAACTGTCTTCCGGACGTAAACACGCCACTTAGCGCTGAAGACATAATATCACTTTGAGTTGAAATCAATCTCATTGAATTCACTTTTCACTTCATCACACATCTTGCTTATAACTAGCGCTGTGATATGGAAAGAGAAAAGATATACAGAAATGATGAGATGAGATGTGTTGACAAACTGGGAAAAAAACAAAATAATAGGCCTACTTATTTATATTTGTTTTCTATTTCTTTTTTTCCTATGGAATTTTTTTTTACAGTTAAAGTGAGCATTAATACACCACAGAAAGTTAGCATACCAGAATTATCCTAAAGAACTAAAATGTGGTAATGAAAGCAAAATTTCTAAAACAAAATACACTGCAGTCCGCCCCTGGTAAACAACAAGTGAAGAGCCAATCGCACCACGGCCCACACAACATTCGTGAATCGAGTTGGGGAATACCCCCATTGTCCCTAATTGTCAGCTAATTGACGTCACAGCTCACATGGAATTCCCAGATCCCCAATCATCGCCCACTATGTGTGAATGATTACTGTTATTTAATGCCCTAACCATTGAAGGGTATAATATAAGTTATACTATGTTTATATGAACCAAGAGACCAAAGGAGTTTTGTCAATTTTAAACCATCATAAATGGCTTAGCCAGCTATTTCCGCTTCATTTCAATTGTTATGGGTCTACGGCTATTATAATGACAATTGTTTGTAGTTGAGGAAAATATATAGGCATTGTATTATTATCAAAATTATCAAAATATACAAATAATATGAAAAAAATAAGCATGTAAATATGTTAATTTTATATTGTTCACGCTAGTAATACTAATATAACAATTAAAATATGAATTGTGTATAAGCCTACTCTATTAGTTTCTGTCCCAACACTGCTTGTAGGGGGTGATGGTTGCTTCATATTCGAAGATCAGTCATATTTCTTGAGAAGAGATGATGACGGAACATCGAGGTTTATCCTTATTACAGGACATTTTGTGTATGAAATGTATTTTGAACACTCCTAAAAGCGTCACCCACATCAAAGAAAAGGCTGAATGAAATATTTATTATAATAGTAGTTTAGTATTACTACGCAAATACTGCACATTGATGTATATGTTCATTTTTATATCTGCCCTTGTGATAGCATAAAACAACACTGCAGAAAAAATCATCAATCACCATCTACTAATATATTTCAATGTAAATTTTTCTTGTACGATGCATAAATGTTCAGTGTATTCTTGATACATCGATATTGTACTTTTTGTGGTCGTACCTATCCACTCATCGTCTTAGTAAAAAAAATATGGAAGGCTCATTTTTGAATAGTATACTGGTATTCAATTCATACAGGTATGGAATTTTGTGTGTGTTTTTTTACTAGGTCTATGAGGGCTAAATTTGCGTAGGAGTGTACATAAGCTGACTATTAATAATCTAGCAATGCTCCATATTTATTTTATATATAATGTGGGATATACCAAATAGGGGAGAGTTGCCAGGACACTACTCATTGGTGCAACACATTTTTCAGCACGTTTATTATCTTGGAGGTGAATCAATATTTTCTAAAAACTAAAATGTGGTCCAATCAGGGATCACGTGACCACAATTGGACCACCTCTGTTTTTAAAAAAGCACGTTCCATATAATATTATAAATTACTAACTGCTAAAATCAAAGAATTAATGTCGGTATCAAACAATTTCCCAAGACCAAAAATACAAATTCCCCGATTGGACCACCATCCGACGAACCCTCGATTCGACCACTTTTAATATTTTGATTGTTTTGCCAAAAAGTACTTGGATTTTGATTCGTGTTTGCTGGGTTTGTAAAACTAACTTTTATCACATGTAGCAGATATTCCAGTTATCGGGATGTACTAGTATGAAAGACTCTGGTCCAATTGAGGAGCTAGTCCAATCCCGGCCACACAGGTGGTCCAATCGTGGAGGTAATATGGCCGTTTATATCACGCCAGCCTACCTAGACTAATATTAGATTAGCAACCTAATATATTGGTTTTAACTATTAAATCTAACAATATCACAGTTTTCATATCCACAATTTCTATGTGAGGAAAGGCATTGTTAGCGCTAACATATTGGCCATATGACCCTCTAGGCATAACAGGAAGCGAGCAATAGCACCGGTCCGATTGAGGCACTGGTTCAATCCCGGCAACTCTCCCTTATTGTATTTGTTATATCGATGCAAATGTTCACATTATTACAAATGTTTTAATTCATTTTAATCGAGCAAACTGTTCCAGGCATGTACAGCTGATAACATGTTTTAATATTTAATGAAGCCTATGTTTTATTGTGCACGAAAGTAAATAAATAACATGCACATAACAACTACATGTCTTATGTTGATAGAACATGTATCGCTCGCTGCCTGACACCAAGGTCAACATGTCACTGATCAAACTTCAATAGGACTTCCTTTGTCTGTCCAATTGAAAAGAGACGTTGATAAATTACAAATAAACTGTAGTTTTAATAGACAGAATGTAGTTTCATTAGCCAAAAAACTTACTTATATCTCATTTTTATCCGTACATAAAGCACGTGCACTCCCTCTATTTCTATTAATCCTTACATGCATGAAGTCATGAAGTCACGGAATATTTGTTAATCAGTAGACAGAGTTACAGCATTAAGACAACAGTGGGTCGACATTTAAACGTCTGTTATACATTTTGCTGGATGGTTGTACGCCATGTTTATTTCACCATGTTTTTAGAATGTGGTGCAAAACGACAACATTAATTGGCAAACAACATTTTTCTTTCCATCAAAACAATAGAGAAAATGTCAATCAATCAATCAATCAATCAATCAATCAATCAATCAATCAATCAATCAATCAATCAATCAATCAATCAATCAATCAATCAATCAATCAATCAATCAATCAATCAATCAATCAATCAATCAATCAATCAATCAATCAATCAATCAATAATTCAATCAATCAATCAATCAATCAATCAATCAATCAATCAATCAATCAATCAATCAATCAATCAATCAATCAATCAATCAATCAATCAATCAATCAATCAATCAATCAATCAATCAATCAATTAATCAATCAATCAATCAATCAATCAATCAATCAATCAATCAATCAATCAATCAAGCATGCAAGCAAGCAAGCAAGCAAGCAAGAATAATGTTTTATTTATTAATATAACATATGATGTTACTATGACCTGAGGTGTGGTATGTGGAGATGGGAAACTAATGAACCCTTAGTAAATCTAACCACGTGCTGGTCTGAAAACGAACTAAAACCTGTTCAATGTCGGAAAAACACCCATATGCAAAACATGGCCAATCATTATGTGCGATCAACGACTAACAATATCATTCAGAAATTTATAAATCTAAAATGTTTTGATTTTCTCCCGTGGGGTAGTCCAGTGTTACAGTTATTCCCTCTCTCCTCTCCCACATACTCCAGCGTGACAGGACGCATGACTATGCCGCTTTGTTATGTAAACCCAAAAGGCAGTAACTGGTGTTTCGAATACCTAGCAGTTACTGTGGCTTTGACGCCAGTATGGCGGCCACTTGGCTACCTGTTCTGTAGAGCTCACTAATCGAACAAACACAAGTGCTGGTTCCACGTTGGGTCAATATCGGAAACCATGTACCAACATTGAACCATCAGAAATGATTTCCGGACACCCCACCCCTGTTCGAGTTGAGCAAAGATTGTCACCGAGGGGTCATTGCGTGCACAACCTGGAGCTGTGACGTACAAAGCCAAACAGCAGTAACTACTTACTTCTCAAGTAAGCAGTTACTGCTGTTTGCCTCTGTACTTTACAGAGATAATACACAGTGATTACATTAGTGTGATTGATCATACTGATCTATTAGTATTACACTTCACAGCCAGCAGGGCGGGGGCCCTAGGGTAGTGGTTAGCACCGCTGCCTTTCACGCCAGAGTCCGGGGCTCGGTTCCCGGTCTCGGCGGTTTGAAAGAAACAAAATTGTTTCTTCCCCATCCACGTGTGAAAGTTAGTATTGTGGGGAGCCTCCGTGACCGAGAGGTAGCGTGCTCGGCCTCAGACCGCCAGGGCTCGAATTTCGAATCCTGTGTCTGGAGGACAGTGTCATCTCAATCATCTCACCATCCTCAGGAGGTTCTCCTGGCCCAGTTTAGCCTATATGTGCACAAAGGTGGCCTAAAGCCCGATTCATTTCATTTCACAGCCAGCACCAGTCAGCAAATAACAAACCCCATTGTCACAGAAATGTGTGGGGTTTTTTTCAAATGATAAGATTTATACTGGTGCATGTACACTGTCGTTGGTTGTGGGATTGTATCAATTAAAAAATGAAATTTAAATTTAAATGACAAAACTAACAAAAAAATACGAAAAACATGTTTTTCACCCACTGACATAGAAAGACCTCAAATTACTGCACGCAATCAAAAAGACAACGTGCTACTACAACGCTCTCTGGGTATTTCAGAACGTCTGAGAAAGCTCTTGATCTGACTAATCAAATTTGACATCTTAGCTTAATAAACATATCTCGCAGAGAATATTGTGAGATTCATAGAATCTAAGTACACGTACTTCTATTTCTAAACCAAGAATATGCAGTGTTTCCCCTATTACCTGATTACTATTCTACAGGAGATTCTCAGGCCCGCAAAGTGCCAAAGATGGTCTGAAACAAGTCAGTCATAAATGATCGAGATGTTTTCATAATGAGTTGTATTATAGGGGCCTAAGTGTACTAAATGTTGTTTTAATACAAAATTAGAATAATTATCATGATTTTACTGTGTGCAGTATATTCTTCTCTAGCTTAGATATTTAAATATATTAAGCATTTTCAATATTACGTTAATTTTCGCTTTTAGCAATTATAACACAAGTATCTCGCCGATACAAATTGGTATAGTAGATCCTACATAAAAATCAGGCTAATAATAAGGTTGTCATTTGAATTTAGCTGTACTTAAATCACTATTTTATTAATCTATCCTTTTGTCTTGGATCAAAATTCAAGTTATGTTAGTTAACAAATATATATGGCAACAGAAATGTCCAACCATTCAAATGTATGGGTGTACCACAACAGTACATTTTTATATGGATACAAATTCAGCCCACTGCTGTTGAACATGTGTGCATATGGCTATCATATATATAGATCATTAGACCTTATTGTTTTATGTAGCTATCCCTTTCTGTAAATCTTCTAACATGCAATATGTCATTCATATGGGACCATCAGAATAAACACTTGGTTGTTACCTTAACCTTTAGAGGGCCACAATATGCAATTAAAAATGTCACCCACTTGAAGTTGTGACTCGCGGTGGGTGGGAATGAGTAACATGTGTTTAATTCGAGACCAAGGATTTGTATTTGTTTATGTTTAAACACTAATGTCATTCCTATTGCAATAGCACGGTGATTTCAGTGACTTAGTCTGCTAATACATTCAATTAAAAACGACTGTAGTCGTACTTAGCGGTTTAAGGGTTAATGACCGTACAGTGGGCAAAGGGTTGATTTCCTTTTGATTGATATGACTTTACACAGTGGCAGCCCCTCGTGTTTATGTCCATGTAAAGTCTTAGGTGCATGTTATTCTGATCCTGTAAAATTCCCCATTATCAGCTCGTGACTAGTTGCCGGAGCGACGGCTAGGCGGAGTGCCATGCCGGTGATGATGACACCTAGCGAATGCAAGGCTAATTAGAGAGGGCTCTGGTCACGAGGTGTCATCGTATGAGATGTAGCGGGGGCCGTGACTGAGCCTGTCACCAGCCAGCGTCATCACTACTTAAATAAACTGGACCCAGCACGTATCATACAAGCACTAAATGCTGGTTCAATGCTGGGCAGGCGTCGCAGACGGTGATCCAACTTTGACCTAATATGTTACCTATGTTTCATGTTTGCTGGGTATGTGAGGTGGCGAGGAGGGGGAATGTTAGAGGCATCCAGGTCCATGTGGAATGGCACAGACATTTATGCCCAGTGTTTTCTGGCTAAATCAGTGGACTACTATATACTTTACCATTAAATTTATACACGTGCCCAAACACACTCACTCATGCACTGGTCGGGCATGAGTAAGTGAGTTTGGGCACGTGTATAAATGTTAAAGTATATAGTAGTCCACTGATTTACCCAGAAAACACTGCGCATACCACATGCAGAGATAGTCAACATAAGCGCTACCTTGTGTATAACAGTGAACATAAATACGTCTGAGAGTGTATTTTTGCTGCAAATATAATTACCTCTTAGGGGAAAACAAGTAGTATTATCATAATTATATCTAGTAATTAATAGAAAGTGTGAATATACCTATATTGGGTCTATATGTGTAAGCCTATATGTAGGGCACATACTATTTGTGAAATACATGTTAATTTTCAGCACTACTTCTCATTGTATTTATTTTTCACATAACAATAAACATAGTGATACATTGCAATGACAAATTTGTCTGAAGTCTGCAGAGTATATTTCCTGGCGTCAACAAATTTCTATTTAAATATCCATATATCATTTTTCGATGAGCCAGTAAAATGTACAATAATTATGGTAAATCCAGAATAAAATATCGGCTGATGTCTATGATCTACGACACTGCGCCTCTCTGCACACATGACACTCGGCTGGAATTTGTAATTCTGTGAAACGCAGTGACGTCACTTGGTGAAAACAAGGTTATATATGACCCCCTCCCCCATACTTCATTCTGTGAAACGCGGTGACGTCACTCGGTGAAAACAAGGTTATATAATACCCCTCCCCCATACTTCATTGTGTTAGCCAGCTCGGTGAAAACAAAGGAGGTCATGGTCATTGAGTTTCACAGAATTGTAACCAGAATGTACGCAATTCTGATATAACAATTTTTACTTGTTTGTAAAATACACCACGACATTCTAAGCCGGGAATGGAGAGTTATTGTCGATCAAGTACAGGTCAATTATCATGGTAGGCATATAATCAGTCAGAATCAGTGTGACCGAGCTGTTGATTAGGAGGGATCCTCGTTATGAGCGGATAAGTTTTATTAATGTAGAGCTGCTCGGGCTTTATCCTTTTCTTAAACATTCACATTAGCATTATGAACATGTTATGTGTTCTCTGCAATATTGATCGGGTAATGGGAATTATCATAATAATAATCACATCATATAGTGCCATGGTAATAATGTTAGATACCAGTAGGCTTACATTATCCATCCTGCCATTATAGCAGTGAAGGCTACGGAATCCCCTGCTATATGACAGGATGACATTATCAGTCAGAAGGGTGTCCGATCCGTAAACGATTCATAACTTCAGGTGACTCAAAATTAATTCTCTTTGTGAAATTTAGGGATGCTCGTGTATAAAGCATACTGATGATATGAAGTATAGCTCCATTAATATAATTAAAAATATGCTTTGCTACGTTAAAATTGCTTGATAGAATTGATAAGAGAGTAGTCCTTAATCTCATAGCACAACAAGCGAATCCATAAATTAAGTGCGTCTGAGATCATTCTTATCGTCATTAGCCATTTGTTCTGCCACCTGTCAACATTTTCACCTCACCAACTTCACTTAATTCAAGAAAACTCTATTCTGTTCGCAAAGCCAAAAGACAGTTACGGCCATTTGGCTTTGCACGATAGTATAGAATCATTATTTATCAAGATACACAACAGCTAAGGTTATTTTTTTCAGGAATGGATCACAGTTCGGTTCAACCTGCAAAATACCTAAATGTTTCATAAAACAACCTCTATACATTTATCTTTTTATTGATACATGTACCTGATCTACATACCTTCAACGTTGAATCTATTTATTTTTATTTATGGATTAGTCAAATATATTTGCAGGAGTACAAATAGACAATTGTAAATTGTGCTTTGTAAATTAAAGGATGTCACATATGGTGAAAATACAATGGTTTATCGGTTTTCCTGGACTTACCATATAGTTACACGTTGTAGTTTATAAAAACTACTTTTACTTCTGATAAGATGTATATTTATTGGAAATCGTGTAGTTCTCTTACTCTTACCACGCTAAAATATTTTGATATAAACCATAGAGACCAACTTTTTTTTCAATTTGAAATCGTCATAAGTGTCTTAGTAGCTCTTTCTGTTTCACTTAAATACCTGTGTTATGGGTTCACGGCTTTTATAATTTTGTAATTCTTTCAGCGTGGGGACCGTGTTTATAGACGTTAGAATTTGATGTCATCAGACGTCAGTTTCTGACGGTCCTTGCGCTGAAAGGGTTAAATGATATAAATGGTATTAAACTGCTTAATTAATAGCTGAATATATGCTAAAAATAAATTAGAACTAAATCGATTTCGGATTTTCATTCTGCAAGATATTCTATTTTTTATTTTATTTTGCAGAATCCGGATGATAATCTATTTCACATCGAGAGTCGAACCCTACCAAGCACGAGACATAGACCCAATGTTGATTAAATTGTGATCCACTGTCTGCGACGCACGCTAAACATTAAAACAACATTGGGTCAACGTCGTATCATATACATTCGATCCCTATCTTTATCATTCTTTATCGGCCATTTGTTGGCATCTGCCATTCTGGTCTGACATTGTCTCCTAATTAGGTCAGGTTCTGAAAGCCATACGGCGTTTTCTACTGATTTCGAGTGAGAAATTAGCGATTATTTAGCAAATTATCGCCCACCCCGTCTCCTACATCAAGCACTTCAGGTGCCAGCTAAAGGCGAAAATTGCTAATAATAGAAAATCAAGAGATTATTGTGAAAGGGTGTCGTCCCATTATGTCCCTCCGTATACTTCTGGGAGGTTTTGATTACATCTTGTGAACAACTTTAATCCTAAATCAAAGCTGATTAATTGATTAATTGATTGATTGATTGATTGATCGATGAGTGAGTGAGTGAGTGAGTGAGTGAGTGAGTGAGTGAGTGAGTGAGTGAGTGAGAGAGAGAGAGAGTGAGTGAGTGAGTGAGTGAGTGAGTGAGTGAGTGAGTGAGTGAGTGAGTGAGTGAGTGAGTGAGTGAGTGAGTGAGTGAGTGAGTGAGTGAGTGAGTGAGTGAGTGAGTGAGTGAGTGAGTGAGTGAGTGAGTGAGTGAGTGAGTGAGTGAGCGAGCGAGCGAGCGAGCGAGCGAGCGAGCGAGCGAGCGAGCGAGCGAGCGAGCGAGCGAGCGAGCGAGTGAGTGAGTGAGTGAGTGAGTGAGTGAGTGAGTGAGTGAGTGAGTGAGTGAGTGAGTGAGTGAGTGAGTGAGTGAGTGAGTGAGTGAGTGAGTGAGTGAGTGAGTGAGTGAGTGAGTGAGTGAGTGAGTGAGTGAGTGAGTGAGTGAGTGAGTGAGTGTGAATGTAGGCTGAACGCCATGCAGCGGGGCTCGAATCGACGATCTCCGACTTTCCAAGCAGGCAGCTTTATCCACTGCACCAGGGATAATCCATTTACATCACTTGAGAAAAACTCCTGGCGGATTTCAGAATAAGTAAAGGTAAGCAATGGTTCAGGTTCGTACAGTCTGATATCAAGTCTGAAGACTCATCATCCTGTTCATTCGTGTGTCATTTCAGTTTCACGGAGAGCATACAGTCCCGCAGCCATTTCGGCGCATTAATGGTTCAACTTATCGTACACATTGCATCCCTGCCCTACCAGGTACTCATTTAAACCTGAGTCAAGTGAACCATTTAAAGGTTAAGTGCCTTGCCCAACATCGAAGCAATGCCCCAATATTGAGAGGGGAGAAACATGATATTTCTCTGAAAAGCCTGCACCGAACGGGCTTCGAAACCGCACGGCAGTCAGTGACATTGGTAAAGCTCCGTGTCTAATCATTGCGCCACGTCCATCTCTAAAAAATAAGTGGGACAGTCGACAATAAAATTTGCCTTATCCCTAACATTATTTTTGCAGAAATAGCAAAACCGTTGTGCCACCAGTGTAGGTTTTTTTGAACTTGGGCTTCGCACAGTATGATTATATTGAAAAAAAAAAATGTAAATGTTTTTAGAATTACAATATTTTGTAATCTTTAACTTTATCTTGTAATATATTTAAGAAAAACGTTTTCATTATATATAAATTGGCCATCTCACAGAGCCGATAGATATTGAACATGTTTAATCTTCTCCAATTAAAATAGGATTTAAAACCGGTTTTATCTGAAGACATAGACACGGATATTTAATGACGTTTAGGCCTATACGCATCTGTCCTATTGTATAATAACGTTTAACAATACTAATGATCCTTTTTATATTGCAGTGTAGGCATATTTACGATTCCCAACCCATAATAGGAAATGATTGTGCAAATAAGAGATACAAATTGTTGTTGTAAAAAATAAAAGTAATAACACAATGTAACTGGTAGACAGCACAACTTGGACTCGATGTTAGTGGTTCATTTAAGCCTGAATGAATCACTGGAAAATCCGCACTTAAGAGAAATTATGTATGCCTAAATCGTCACCTTGGTTTTAAAGGGTCCTATATATCACTCAGTCATCAGGGAGATAAATCCATTTACTGCCAACGTGACGAAAATATCACTCAAACAAAATCAATTTATAGGGGATATTCGACCATTAAATTAATTCTTTTTGACAGTTAAATGTGAATTATTGCACTTCTAGTGCTACTACATTAATTTCTCAAGTACGAGACGTTGAAGCAATGTTGGGCCACCGTCTGCGACGCTGGTGCAGCATTGCCCCAACATCGCGCCTCGTGTCTACTGGGTATCCACGCTTCTAGCGTCTACGTGGTCACGGCGGGTCGTGTGGGCGGTGACCGTCACCGCTATTGGCTGAGACGACAGGGAGGCGGGGCTTCCCGCTGCTGCGGCGGCTTCTCACTGGCTGATGAATATTCATGAGTCTGTGTCATCAATGCCTGGGTGAATGTCAACATTAGGCATTGTTTAAAGTGTAGCTGTGGCTAGCGGCCATAGACAGAGGACTGACAGACAGGGCAAGTGATAAGAGAAGGCTATAGTGGTATAATGTGAGAGGAGAGACTCAATACTAGATATCCTGTCATCATAATAACATGATGAACTGGAGAGCAAGCGAAATTATATAATAACATAACTGGCTACATTTTACGGATTTTGTTTACGGAAGCAATTTAAATCTTTGTTTAGCACAGTCATTTGTGGTGGGTCGTGAATTACAAAGAGCCTGCATTTAACAAAAGAGCAAATTGCATTTTAATAGCATTATCACATTTGGGAAAAATAGTGTTTTAAACAAACAAAGGCACAACCAATAGGCTTCATCAATCCATCTGAAGACACATTGATCAGTAAGAAAGGAGCGGGCGAGCATCATTTTGAACAAAAAAAAAACATATTATAATTGGTCACATTTTTGACATCAGGAGTTGTGTTTTATCTGTTGACATTGTTGGCATTGTTGAGATGGCTGTTGTGGCAACGGCCGCGTATTGTGGTCAACCCCAACTACAGCCCGTCTGGGGGAGCCACCATGTCCAGGGGCACGTACAGAGGGGTAAATCAGGGTTAATACCCCAGATACACCCTGGTCTGATCCACCTACATCAGCAGCAGCAGCAGCATCATCTCCATCACCAGAAGCAACAACAACAGCAGCAACATCTCCATCACCAGAAGCAGCAGCAGCAGCAGCAGCAGGCCTTGGACCTGAGTCTTAGGATGAGGAGAATGTTGTTATCAGGTCGGATGCCCTACCCGGTGTCATATCACCCCTTCACTCGTGTACCGCCCCATATAGCACCCGCAGTCAATCTGACCCAGAAACCGGTGGACTTGACCACACCACCCCCGGCCAGAACAACCATGACGTCACCAGATGAAAAAAAACAGTCGAAAACAGAACTGAAAACAGGTGAGTTAGAAATAAATAAATACTATGTGTTATAATAAATCAAAGATTGGGTTTTTTCTTCTATGTTTAAAAGTTTATATATGTTAATCTTTATTTTCGAATAGATTATTTTATATTTTTCTAATTAGGAATTAATATATAACATTTTCAAATCAAAAAATATTTTCAGATTATTTAATTTGATTCATTGCATAATTATGTTGAGTTTTAAATGAAATGTTAGAATTAAAAAGATAAATGTGATGCATTATACGCTGATGCACACAAAATAGCCCTGGCTGAAATATTTTTTATATAAAGCAAGAGAACAAAGATTTCAATTTGAAGTTATGAGATCATCATAAATGTGTTATTTAGCTCTTTCAACTTCATTTGTATACCTATGTTTTTGGGTCTAAGGCCATTACAAATATTAAATCCTTTTAGTGCGGGGATCGATTTTAGATTCTGACGACTAAAGTCGATCCCCGCGCTGGAAGGGTTAACCTTCTCGTCTCATCAGTCATGATATAATATAAAGCCATAGATATGTTTTCACCATATAAAATAATTTTCAGCAAGATAATTTCACATCTTTAATTACAAAAAAGATCAATAAATGTAACTCCAAATATATTTATGTGAGCGTAGAAATTATCACAATAATATTATTTTGTATTACAAAATATTTTTGAAAAAAATAGATAAATAGATGTATGAGCAGTATGTTTTAAAGTTATAAGCGGCCAGTTATTTATTATGAATATCTTTGGGACCAGTTGCGTGCTAAATAAATCATATACGATATACTTTATCCAAGACTATCCCACAACGTATTATTTCAATAACGGTTTTTGTAGCGGTATTTTGTTTCACGTGCACGCGGGTACCGTGGGTACCACGGGTACCGTGGGTACCATGGGTAACACAGGTACCATGAGTAACTGGCTCAAATAATACACTCTATATATGCTATAACGAATTAGCGGCACTATATTATGATATCACGTGACCTTTCCGGTAATCTTATCCAGTTATGGTAATATATATCAATTTGAGTAGATTACAATACTTTGCCTGGCTACGTGAGATAAACTAACTACTAAAATGACATATAATTATCAAATCAGTTAATAAACATACTCTCTCGCTCATGATTAGAACGAGTTTTAAAAAACGTTGATAATCTGTCAATATCGGCCAATAAATAAAATTAACTATTATTTTGTAAAACAGCATTGTTTGAGAACATTTGAATCTTGAAAACGCAATTCTCACAGTCTTAAAAATTATTGTGAATTGTACAATAATATAATAGTAATTGTTTTGATGCAGCAGGTGGATTGTTTACTCAACAATAAATAAGTTACCTTTAATAATAATAGCAATCAAATCAAACAACAAAAAATCATTGGTTTCAACCATTTAGGTTTAAACACTTTTTAAAATTCATATAATCCACCATAATAATATAATGATATTCTCAGCTGTCATTTGACACATTATACCTACATTATACAGACATTTCACCTTGAGCTGGCGATCAATGTAATACTCAAATGATGGCAATCAATGTAATACTCAAATTATGGCAATCAATATAGAACTCAAAAATATATAAAATTATAATGAAAACTAATAACGTTATTATTAAGAGGATCATACCCTTGTCATCCAATGTATTGCATTCACTATTATGTCAGGTGGATAGGAACTACAACTAAAATCGATTAAATATCTGTTTGTGGTAAATATTACTTCCTTAAAGAAAATAATTAAATATGAGAGGTGTCTGTTTTGCATAACAATTCCAGCTCCAAACGAGTGAAAATTTGAAACAAACAATTAATATCCCAGCAAACACGAAATGTTCGCCCAATGTTGTTTTAATGTTGGGCCAGCGTCGAAGGCGATAGCTCAACATTAAACCAACATTTGGTGAACGTCTCGTGTTTGCTGGGATGCTCTTTAAGTACCGTTTTTCTCGCTGACATAAACAAGACAAGTAGTATACTTTATTTTTTTGTTTCCTGGTTACAGGTAAACCAAAGTTTGACTTTGCACACTTGGCGGATTCCATAGAGAGAGAGAAGGACACTGAAAGAGAACTGTCACGTGATGCCAAAGTGAAAGAGAGGCTGAGCAATCTACTGATGCCCCGGATGGAGATGCCTCTAAGAAACTGGAGCGGTCTGAGGTAGGGGTTGTCATAGTAACTGATAACGTTGACCCGAGGTCTTTTGAATGACCGAAATAGAACATAATTATGTAAGTGTCCTTGTTACAAAGACCATGGTTATTTTCATAGCCCCAATATACAGCGCGAGAGGCTCTCAGCTTGGTATATCGACGGTCAAATACACAAATGTAGCCTGCGATATGGATTTAGATTTTTTCCTTTTTTCATTCTACACTTGTGTGTTAGAATATAAAATCTGTCAATCAAAAGTAAAAAAGTAAATTAAAAAAAGATATATTTATGTTGTTTTCAGTACCTTAAGCGGTGCGATCCCACCGCTTAAGGCACTGCCAATGACCATTTCCGACCTGGCTTCCGCGCAGCTATACACTTAAAGCCACTCGACCCACTACCGGCTGTTTAAACTCCTGCCTTCACAGAACAAACAGTCACTGTCAAGTCAATAGACCGGAGTTTGTTCAAAGCCTGGATCTAAGGAAAGCTCAGAATCTAGGTGCAATCGGTGCAATAGAATCATATGCGGCAAAATTGTTGTTATATATAATTTATATTTAAATAATAGCCTAGTAATAGTATTTCAACCAGTTTGGAAAATGATTGCCACTTAAAAAACCGAAATTAACGGCCATACAAGTTGCAACTTGTTACTTCATATTTAAAAGCAAGCTTAGTCAATCAAATCAAACTGTCCACCCACTTAGGCCTGCGGCCATGGCATAGAAAACTGTTTGAGGATTAAAGCTATACTTCATTGATCCAAGACTTATTATAGATTGTCGATAATCACAAAATTAGGAGTGTTGTAAGTCAATTCTGTTGATTGCAGATGGAACCCGGCCATGAGTAGTTTTCACGCCGTGGCCCGCTCGTCACCAGCAGTCCAGGGGAGTGATGATCGACCCCAAAGAGGTAGACGTGGTAATCGACCCAGGAAACAGTTTATTTGTCGGTATTGTGGTCGACACTTCACAAAGTCCTACAACCTGCTGATCCATGAGAGAACGCACACAGACGAGCGTCCATATCCATGTGATATATGTGGGAAAAGATTCAGGCGACAGGATCATCTACGAGATCACAGGTAACTAGCTAGACACACGCCAAACACACACGACACATACGCCACACATACACGACACATACGCCACAAACAACACAAACACCACACACACACGACACATACGCCACACACACACAACACATTACGCCACACACACACGACACATACGCCACACACACACGACACATACGCCACACACACACGACACATACGCCACACACACACGACACATACGCCACACACACACGACACATACGCCACACACACACGACACATACGCCACACACACACGACACATACGCCACACACAACACAAACACCACACACACACGACACATACGCCACACACACACGACACATACGCCACACACACACGACACATACGCCACACACACACGACACATACGCCACACACAACACAAACACCACACACACACGACACATACGCCACACACACACGACACATACGCCACACACACACGACACATACGCCACACACACACGACACATACGCCACACACACACGACACATACGCCACACACACACGACACATACGCCACACACACACGACACATACGCCACACACACGACACATACGCCACACACACACGACACATACGCCACACACACACGACACATACGCCACACACAACACAAACACCACACACACACGACACATACGCCACACACACACGACACATACGCCACACACACACGACACATACGCCACACACGCCAAAATGGAAAAAAGGATCATCTTAGCGGTCATAGGTAATAACAACCACACCACACACGACCAGTGACATTCCACTGATTCATGGCATGTGGAAAAATATACAATCTCAGTGACTGACCCAGACCTTAGGGCAACTGTTCCTACAGATTACATATCTAAGATCTGGAATAATTATCAAACAGCACAAATATTTAACTTAATGCCACACCACATTTTGTCACACGTCAGTAATATGTTAATAATAACTGAATATAATGATCTGAAAAAGAACACCCATAGGAAACTGGTAACAGCTTGAAAAGAATAAAATATATGAAGGACTAATAACGGTACCACCCTCAACCTATACAACGCTCAAATATGTTTGTATCAACCATCGATACTAAAGAACGTTTTTTTTTTAATTTGCAATCATCTTATGGGCCTATTGTCTATCATATGCTATGGGTCTATGGCCATTATAATTGCTTAATTCTTTCAGTGTGGTGATCGACTTTAGACGTCAGAATCTGTCGTCTATAGATGTCAGGTTCTGACGTCTGAAGTTGGTCTCCGCACTGAAAGGGATAACCAGTTAACGAGCTAATACAGGTATAATAACTGATGTACCCTACAACAGTAGTCATATAGCAGTGAAAAGTAGTCTATATCTGTCTTTTTACAATGTTACAGGTACATCCACTCCAAGGAAAAGCCCTTCAAATGCGAAGAATGTGGTAAAGGTTTCTGCCAAGCGCGCACACTGGCTGTACACCGCTCTACACATCTACAGGTATGTATACATGCGAACACTAACTTAACCACTTTTGTGGCACCACATGATATATTTTGAATAACATCTCTTCAAACAAAAATATGTAATAATCTGGAATAATGAGGCTGTTTTTAGCTTTTCTTGAGAATTTACTGAACTCGGCGCATATTCGTAATTGATGGCTGGAGGTTGGTAAAAATGGGAAGAATGTGTACTCGGGGTTTAGTTTTGTTCTTCATATACGATTCACGTTCTTCAAATATGCATATGGGTGATTCTTTTAAAAAACATTTGCTGGTTCAGATACAATTTTCACCGCATTTAAGCTTGAATAATCTCGGTAGTGAGAACCAACTAAACGTGGGGGATTTAAGCATTTGATTTGAGCGCTTCCAGAATCTACAAATGCATTTGATGGTTTATTTTCAGGACGCTGTGCATAAATGTGAAGTCTGCGCCAAAAGTTTCAGCCAGCGAAGCAACCTTAAAACCCACATGCTCACCCACTCCAACATCCGGGTGTTCAATTGCACAGTCTGCTGCGCCATCTTCCGGCGATCGTGTGACCTAGAGAGTCACGTGATCGTTCACAGAACTGATTACGTTGCCAGTGGCGACGAGCCGACCTATCACAGTCACCAGTCTGACTATCACACCCACGTGACAGGGAAATCCCAGAATGACGTGGACTATTTCAGCGGAAGTGACGTCACGAGTGATCACAACGAGTCTAGGACTGACTTGGAATCTGGCGCCGAGTCAGACATGGAGGACTCGGCGAGTGACATCATACACGTAGACTGAAAGCGAACTGTACGTGTGCTGAAAGGGACAGGTTACCTGGTTACAGGCGAAGGGTCACATTCGGCTTATCCCTATTGGCTAATTATGCTATATTTGACCTGCCCGAAGTCATTTCAAATATAACATAGCCAATAGGTCAAATTGTATGTTTAGATCTCTGTGTCTTGTGATTTTACTGGCATAGCTCACGTAAACAACAGACTGTGACATCGTATTTAATAAATTGAAAACCCTCTTTAAAAATTGTATTTGTTAGTGTGTGATTCAGGTCTAATCTAAAGACAATTTTATCACCGCTTCGTCCTTAGCCTAAGTGTAAACAGACTTAATTAATTATTCAAATATTTAATTAAATGTAGTGTTCATTTTTATTATTTTATATAATTATATATTTTTCAATTTATATAAAAAATTGTCAGGCCTATACATTTTGTCATGATGCACTTCTAGCGCGTATGCTTGTGTGGCAGAGAGATAAAGAATTATGTCAACTTTGAAACACTGCAGTGGATGTAAGTTTGGAAACCAGGATATAATACAATTGATAGTCATTCGAGTGTTCTAACATGGCTGCTACTTGCCATATAACTAACTGCCTACTATAATGTATTATTATGCTAAGTTCAAAGTTAAACACTGTTGAGTGCGTTTGAAGCGAAGATATTGAGAAAATTAGTAAAAAAAATGGAGATCTGAAATCACACATATATTGTAAATTATACCAGATGGATGTGATTTGTAAATGCCGAGTTTTCCCATTCAAGCTGCTGGTCATTGTGTCAAGAAAGCCAGCTTCTAACGAATGAAGAATATCATGATCTATAAAACATCACTTAGAGAGCTAGTTATATTGTCTGAAAAGGCATAGAAACATTCTAAATTTGAAAACTGGCAATTTTAAAATGAATGGAAACTTTGTAATGATCAGATACCCTTCTCATTATTCTTAAAATCATATCTGTAGATAATTGTCTCGATACTGGAATACTAGGATTGACGTGATATATCAATTATCAATGAACTATACCACATTACTTTATCATCCACACTTGCACCGATGGGGATTACATTTAGGATCTAGTTCATCTCCAAATGTACTTGTTCCTTTTGAAAATGTAGTTTAATATAGAGCAGATCTATTTTTTTTTAATTGTGATATAATACAATTTGTGTACATTATATGCTGCTGTATAATGTACAGAGGCTTTAGGGGAAGATAGTATCATCAATGTTGCTTGAATCTGAAGAGTGACATTCTGAAATTAATCTTCAAAATGTCATTGACAAGATGAAGAATACATAATAAGGTGGCACACATAATTGTAACAGTACGAGAATTGTTATAGTGCATCTGTTAAACGAAAGTTATCCTCTTCAATCTCAATTTCGCATCTAAGAGTTTGCAATGACAGGTATGTTTGTATAGCCTCATAGAACCTTAGTTATCTCGATAAGCAGGATATTCAGCAAACTGTGTTCTTTTACACTAAACGTATATGCCACTGATATTGTGATAAGTTGGAGTATAATTTGTCAACGGCGTAGTATCCTCTTGTAGCTGAAGGGTGCTATCTCTAACTGATTGGAATGGCAGATGGAACCCTTTAGCTCTGAGGGAATGACGTATTATTTATAAATATTGAATATATATTTTTCATCTTAACTTTCATTACATACATAAACAGTTTTCAGTGGAATAGTGTTAAGATAAAAACACATCTGGTCGTCAGATACATGTATTTATAGGATTTAATCTTATATGATTCACCCTGATTCTATTTATACAATAATAATTATATCACACATAATAGTTATTTTGCAGGGTCTTATTCGCCGAGATTTCCTAAAAGTTCTTCAACAAATCAGTGTCCACCGCGATGGTTGTTACTCTTAAAATCACATTGGTATTAGGAGGTCGTATACACCATTCTGTAGTGGTACATACGACCCTTTGTGACCAAGGTGACTATATGTTATATGTTTTGTACATCTTTGTTTGTTTTGTACATTTTTAATATTAATTTATGCACATATAAATGCTATTGTTGAAAAGTATATTATTTTATTTATGTAAATATGTATATAAAGAGGTAATAAATTATATATTCAGTCGCTCCACATTTTTATTCTATTTCATATCTTTGTGATGTTTCGCCGAGATCATGGGAATGCCGTATTTAATACTGCAATATATTTAATATTATAATAATTCAACTTTTCTGAGAGCACGTATTGCTTATTAAACGTATTAAGCGGCTCAAATACGGTACCTTCCCCTAAGGATGGTGGCGTCACCCCCTTTGTTATTACCTACTCTGCAACTGCGGCGGAGGTAGCTAAATTAGTGAAGACTTCCTTCAATAAACCTAAAGCGAAACATCCGAACATCCTGTATAAACGGTGTGTAACAGCATTTAAAAGGGGAAAAAATCTACGTGATCTCTTGGTGAAAGGTAGTTTGGGGAAAGCCCCACTGGACAACCCAACGGTTACCGGATCCGACTCAAGTCAGGATCTGACTACATTAATAAATGCATTAGATGAGGTATAATATATATCAATTAGTATGATTGTTTTCCTTTTTATAAATCAGGCTATACTTCTCCTCGGTCAGTGCACTAGGTTGGAAACATGGAAAGGCATGCCCTTGAAGGGGTGATAAAAGTCAGACCCTTTAGGGTATGATGAGAGTACGGTTGACAGGTCGATACCGGGTTGTATGGGGAAGCAGGTACTGGAACCCTTACCCGACCCTAACCATGGACCCTAACTCTCTCCTTGACCACAAAACCAACCAACCAACCGAACAACCAACCAGCAAATCAACCAAGCAAAACTATCAGCCAACAACCCAACAAAGTAGTCAGTCCGTCCGTCCAAGCACTCGTCCGCTCGTCCGTCCTTCTTGGTCGGTCGATTAAAAGATGCAATGGATCAATGGATCAATCAATCAATCAATCAATCAATCAATCAATCAATCAATCAATCAATCAATCAATCAATCAATCAATCAATCAATCAATCAATCAATCAATCAATCAATCAATCAATCAATCAATCAATCAATCAATGGCACTAAGCCATATTATCACACACAGGATTCACGCCCAACACCTGGCGGGCTGAAAGCAAACACCACAGTCCCTACCCTCCCCCCTCCCCCCCCCCCCCGGACCCTCCCCGAGCTTCATTCTTTGACACAATCACTGTTGAAGTGAGCATGTATGTATACTCATCTGTGGGTACAGGGCTATCACCAGTCATCCAGACCTCTCCATAATAAGCTCGTTATCCCGGGGGGGGGGGGGGGTAGCCATGTAACAATTTGTGTGGACACTAGAGATGGTGTGCCAAGGCAAAAGGCAGCAACTACTCAACTTGAAAAGTAAGCAGTTACTGTCTTCTGGCTTCACACGATAGAGAGGTGGTCGCGCCGCTGCGACAACAAACCTCCACCAAACACAAATATTACCAGGATAATCGCTGGCAGAGGCGACGCCTATCGCGGGACTAGCGTCACCGGTATCTAGCCAGCATTGAGGGAATGTTTCGTGTTTGTTGGGCTGTCAGGACAACACAAATATTGCCGAGGATAATCAGGATGTGAAGAGAAACTGTGACGCTCTGGGCGCCAAGGGATCGCTACCAGGAACTGTGACGCTCTGAGCGCTGAAGGATCGCTACCAGGAACTGTGACGCTCTGGGCGCCAAGGGATCGCTACCAGGAACTGTGACGCTCTGGGCGCCAAGGGATTGCTACCAGGAACTGTGACGCTCTGGGCGCCAAGGGATTGCTACCAGGAACTGTGACGCTCTGGGCGCCAAAGGATTGCTACCAGGAACTGTGACGCTCTGGGCGCCAAGGGATTGCTAACAGGAACTGTGACGCTCTGGGCGCTAAAGGATCGCTACCAGAAACTGTGACGCTCTGGGCGCTAAGGGATTGCTACCAGGAACTGTGATGCTCTGGGCGCCAAGGGATTGCTACCAGGAACTGTGACGCTCTGGGCGCCAAGGGATTGCTACCAGGAACTGTGACGCTCTGGGCGCTAAGGGATCACTACCAGGAACGATGACGCTCTGGGCGCTAAGGGATCGCTACCAGGAACGGTGACGCTTTGGGTGCTGAAGGATCGCTACCATGCATAGATGTAGTCTGATACAGGAAGACGTTATTAACGGATAAGTTCACATTACTGTACATTTGTGTTTCACAATAAATAATTCGGGCGACGTTGGAACATTCAAATAAATGGTTAAAATGATGTATCATTATCCAAAGAATGATGAAATTTGATGCGATAAATATTAAATGATTAATTGTTTGTTAATCGCTTTCCATTCTTGCGAAATTCTGTATGAATGAATGAATGAATGAATGAATGAATGAATGAGTGAATGAATGAATGAATGGTGCTCTATGCCACTTTTGTGCACATGAACTGGACCAAGAGAACCTCCTGAGGATGGGGGTGAGATGAATCAGGTGACATTGCCCTCCAGATACAGGATTCGAAATAGAACCTGGTGGTCTGAGGTCAAACAGGCTGTCAAGGAGGCTCAACATGATGAATCTTTACGAGTGGTCGGGGAAGAAATATTTTGTTTCTTTGAAACTTGGATATCAGAGCGGTGGAAGAACCCACGAGTTCTGGCGTTACATTTGGCATCTTTAAGCATTATACACCAGGGAAAGTATCATTGTGCGGTTTATGAATGCCTTGGCGCTGACAGTGTCATGTAGACCTGTCAATGAATGCCTCGGGGCTCAAAATGTCATGTAAACCTGTAGTTACGTAGACGGTGTACATTGCCGGTTAATCAGCCGTGAGTAGAGTTTGTGTAGCCTATCACGGGAACCCTTTATCATCCAGAACTCTGACATACACCTAATTATTATATATCTTAGACGTAGAGGAGCATGAGCCTATCAGAAAGCCAGCGCTCGCCGTGTGCGAAACGCTAACATTCGGTTGCGTACATTATTGTACAATTTAGAACCAGTTAACTGTTTATCTACTAGGGCACGTGTGCTTTACCCATCTCTAGAGATCAAAGTGTAGATTTAGGGAGGGATACCAGGTGACCGTGTCTATCTGGCTCTTATCCCTCGGGATTGCAGATACACCAAACGTTGCCAGGCGACAGCTCACGAGCCAGATAACTCCGTTGTTCTAGGCACTCCAGCGCGTCTGCCCCTCCAGCTTAAGTCAGTAAGGTTATAAAATCGCCATTACGTGATAGTGGGGCAGAGACGGAGCCGGGAGGGGGAGGCATGGGAGGGGGCAATGTATCCACGTGCGCGGAGAAAGATCTACGCTCCACACTTTCCGTGTTTGACATTGTATCTAGTAAACACTAGACATTGAAGCAATGTTAAGATAAGATAGGACCAACGAATGTCATGCTCGTCCCAGCAAACACGATACATTAAATCAATGCCGAGAACAATTCGTTATTTCTCGTATCTGATATCTCGCATGAGATCATTAGAATGCCCCCCTCCCCCCCCCTCTAATCAGTGGTAATGAGGACTCAGCCTTATAAGCTTATATCGCTGTTGATTTTTTTAACTATATATAATCTATCGATTTTCTATTTTGATTTATCTCTCGTATTAGTAATACATTTATTATTCCATACAATGTACAGTAATACAGAGTTTTGGTGAAATTATTAAAACAAACAGTATTATATATGGTATACAGTATACGTACAGAAATACACGACAAAAAGATAAACATGCATATCAACCCATGAGATCTATGGTTATGGAACACCACTAGAGAAGGAATGAGGTTTAACTGAATGTAAGAATATAGAGAACGAACACCGTCATGTGTCAGATGTATAGGTTATAGAGCTAGGGCAGAGACATCAGTCGTCAGGAAACCGCCTTTTGGCTTTAAAGTCCATATCCATGTAATTTAAAAAATCTGACGTTTTTTTATTCTAATAGTGTTGGATAAGTCAAATCTGGATATTATGATGATTCTAAATATATATGTAGTCAACATTTTATTGACACAGTACGAAGTGATATGAGTACCGATTGTATATATTATTATTGAGACGTGCGTACAGTTTATCTATGTTGTATGTAAACTCTGTTAAACATGATATAAACATGTTAAACATGCTGTATATCAACCTTGTTAAACATGATGTAGATAAACGCTGTTAAACATGATGTATATACACTCTTTTAATCATACTACAAAACCCTGTTAAACATGGTGCATATACACCCTTTTAATCATATTGCAAAACTCTGTTAACCATGCAAAGGTAAACCCTGTCAAACATGCCGTATATACACCATATTAAACATGCTCCTAAACCTGTGTTAACCATGGCAAATGTAAACCATGTTAAACATGCTGCTAAACCTGTGTTAACCATGCCATATGTGAACCATGTTAAACATGCTGTATATACACCATGTTAAACATGCTACTAAACCTGTGTTAACCATGCCATATGTAAACCATGTTAAACATGCTGTATATACACCATGTTAAACATGCTGCTAAACCTGTGTTAACCATGCCATATGTAAACCATGTTAAACATGCTGTATATACACCATGTTAAACATGCTGCTAAATCTGTGTTAACCATGCCATATGTAAACCATGTTAAACATGCTGTATATACACCATGTTAAACATGCTGCTAAATCTGTGTTAACCATGCCATATGTAAACCATGTTAAACATGCTGTATATACACCATGTTAAACATGCTGCTAAACCTGTGTTAACCATGCCATATGTAAACCATGTTAAACATGCTGTATATACACCATGTTAAACATGCTGCTAAATCTGTGTTAACCATGCCATATGTAAACCATGTTAAACATTCTGTATATACACCATGTTAAACATGCTGCTAAATCTGTGTTAACCATGCCATATGTAAACCATGTTAAACAGGCTGTATATACACCATGTTGAACATGCTGCTAAACCTGTCTTCAGTCTTAACCATGCCATATGTAAACCATGTTAAACATGCTGTACACCATGTTAAACATGCTACTAAACCTGTGTTAACCATGCCATATGTAAACCATGTTAAACATGCTGTATATACACCATGTTAAACATGCTGCTAAATCTGTGTTAACCATGCCATATGTAAACCATGTTAAACATGCTGTATATACACCATGTTAAACATGCTACTAAACCTGTGTTAACCATGCCATATGTAAACCATGTTAAACATGCTGTATATACACCATGTTAAACATGCTGCTAAATCTGTGTTAACCATGCCATATGTGAACCATGTTAAACATGCTGTATATACACCATGTTAAACATGCTACTAAACCTGTGTTAACCATGCCATATGTAAACCATGTTAAACATGCTGTATATACACCATGTTAAACATGCTACTAAACCTGTGTTAACCATGCCATGTGTAAACCATGTTAAACATGCTGTATATACACCATGTTAAACATGCTGCTAAACCTGTGTTAACCATGCCATATGTAAACCATGTTAAACATGCTGTATATACACCATGTTAAACATGCTGCTAAACCTGTGTTAACCATGCCATATGTAAACCATGTTAAACATGCTGTATATACACCATGTTAAACATGCTACTAAACCTGTGTTAGCCATGCCATATGTAAACCATGTTAAACATGCTGTATATACACCATGTTAAACATGCTGCTAAATCTGTCTTCAGTCCTAACCATGCCATATGTGAACCATGTTAAACATGCTGTATATACACCATGTTAAACATGCTACTAAACCTGTGTTAACCATGTCATATGTAAACCATGTTAAACATGCTGTATATACACCATGTTAAACATGCTACTAAACCTGTGTTAACCATGCCATATGTAAACCATGTTAAACATGCTGTATATACACCATGTTAAACATGCTACTAAACCTGTGTTAACCATGCCATATGTAAACCATGGTAAACATGCTGTATATACACCATGTTAAACATGCTACAAAACCTGTGTTAACCATGCCATATGTAAACCATGTTAAACATGCTGTATATACACCATGTTAAACATGCTGCTAAATCTGTCTTCAGTCCTAACCATGCCATATGTAAACCATGTTAAACATGCTGTATATACACCATGTTAAACATGCTACTAAACCTGTGTTAACCATGCCATATGTAAACCATGTTAAACATGCTGTATATACACCATGTTAAACATGCTACTAAACCTGTGTTAACCATGCCATATGTAAACCATGTTAAACAGGCTGTATATACACCATGTTAAACATGCTGCTAAACCTGTCTTCAGTCTTAACCATGCCATATGTAAACCATGTTAAACATGCTGTATATAAACCGTGCTACCACCCAGGATTTTCTCTTGCCACCTACCGCAATTATTATTTCGACACAAATAAAACTTACTTGATCTCATAATAATGTAATTTACATGAAATAAAAGCTGATCCAGAGCATCTCTATTGATGCCTTATAACTTTCTTGAATTTATCTGATTGAAAATAAGTCATAGCCTATTATGACAGAATGTATGGCACGGGGACGGAAGAAAATATTCAGTGATTAACTATTTCCCAGATTTTCTTACGTTGCAAAATTGCTAGTTTTATTTACTTGAGCGATCATGAGCGGGGATAGTATTTACTTCAAAGTCCCGGATATAAGGATTATCGCATATGCGCGCGCACTCTCCCCTTCGTTCACAGGTCACAGAAGGTTACAGGCGCAGAAGTGCTAATTCGCGGTCGTGTAGCTTTATAATTGATGAAGTTTTCGCAACTTTAATCCCCTTCAGATCAGTGAGCGGCCACTTAGTGCGGTGCTGTTTACCGAAGCGCTACTTAAAAACCCGCTATTTTCCCAGTGCGTCCCAGAGTCCAAGGACCCTGGGAACGGTGGACCAGCGGTGGGCTAACGTTGGGTCGGCGTATTTGGAGTTGGGTTGTGATTTTAGTGTTGTGAGGCGGGTGGAAAGTCAGTGACCAAAAGTGCGACTGCTACTCCCACTGCAAAGTCCTCACCGTGGCAACGCGCTCACTGCCATGGAGTTTCCCTTTAATGAAGGTTGGGGTTGGTTGTATGGATGCTGGGCCAACCTCTGCGAGGTTGTCCCAGCATCTACACAACTGACATTTGACCAGGAGGAGGAGCGAGCGGCCACATGGATATGAGGGGCCGCTGGTCAACAAGGCGGCGTGTAATCATTATGCTAAGTGACCAATGGTCAATATCCCAGCAACACAAGACTTTGAAACAATGCTGGGTTGATGTTGGCCCAGCGTCATAGACAATAGGCTAACATTAACTCAGTATTGGTTCAACGTCTCGTGTTTGCTGGGAGCTGACCGCCGTCCAGTCATGAGGCGCGGACACACCGCGTCTGCTGCCCGCTAGGCGGTCCACGGCCGGGGGGCGGGGGAACACGGCGATCACACCCGGGGGGCGGTGTGGGAGGGCCGGGTTCGACCCCGGGGGATGCCCGGGCTGGACGCAGATCATTAATCGGTGGTTTAATTCCCGGTCGCTAAATGAGGACCCCGTGATATGGCGGCCGTGAGGAACTCCCTGACAGATGATGCGGACAAATGAAAGTTAATACGCCTATTACGGGACGAGGCCAACGACACGTCTATATGTGACAAGGACAGACACTGTTAACTAGGGGTGACTTACTCCTGATGGCGACGCTAAAGGAAGAATTAATCCCCCCCCCCCCACCCCAAACCACCCGGGCTATGGTCGCTCCATTTGACCATTTCTGTATTATGAGCACTCCTCTGTGTGGGACTTTACCTGTAATAAATAGCGTCCTTTATGTTATTAGACTCTGCTACACCGCTGGTCTCGCTGTCCATACAAATAGTGCAGGATTATAATGCATATGAGCATTAGAGGAAAGGTGATTTAACTGACAGCGTCACAGTCCATCATTACATTCATATCTAAACCCTATCCCCTGATCATTTTTCACTTCGTCTATCGACTTTGAGAGTTTATTTCTAGAATTTTATACAATTTTTCGAAACGGTGGACCGGCTCGCTCACCTTTGCCGCTAATTTGTAATGGCCTCGGCATTATTGTACTGACTCCGCTCGCTTTATTTATGGAACATTATCTGGGCCATTTTCTTTTCAATAGCTATCACGTAACCTATGCGGCCAGTTTATACCAAGTGAAGCTCAATCAGGTACCTTTGAACAGTTTGGACCACTGTATATTGCACAACCTGATGACAAACATCCGAGCCGGACTGAGCTGGACAAGATGTCTTGCATTAGAGTACACGTAGGCCTAACCATTTAATTAAGTTTCCACCACTCTCCACGATTTACCTTTCTTGTAAGATGGATCATATATCCGATTGCGATGTTGTTTTTTATATTGCTACGAATTTTATATTTATTTTCTTGTGACAATGATTTTGATCAATATAACATTTCTACAATTATGGCTGAAAAGAACCGTTAACATTATTCTGTGTGTAGAATCATCCGCTGACGCACGTGTGATTTGCCACTTTTACCAAAAACCAAAAGGTTTGAGAACTGTTTGTAACTCAGCATTTCAAGCTGATATGATTCCGAAAATTACTTTCTTAGATGCCGCAGATGCTGCGTCTTCTCACAACCAGTTTTCGATTTGTTTTACGTTTTTTACTAAAAATAGTCAAATGCATTTTTAACTGAAGACACAGCTAAAAATGAATGCATTACATAAATGTAAAATTGCATATGATATTCTGACGTCCGAAACCCACTACGCCAAAATAGTCCACTGGTCATGGCACATGTTCAGTCATGTTCCATTTCACCTAGCATGCGCATTCTGAAATTGACTGTTACACTGCTATCTCTGTCCTACCAGGTAGCCTACTCATTCACATTTGACTGAGTGTGAAGTGCCTTGCCAAAAAATACAACATCGAAACAACGCTGTCCCGAAGCTGAGAGAAAGAAAAAAACATGATTTTTCTCCGAAAACCTACACCAAGCGCTGATTCAATGCGCATGACAGGCAGCAATTATAGCACAGAGCCACGCTCTAACCATTGTGCACGTCCCTCATAGGCATGTGTGTATCAAATTAAATTCCACTTAAAAAACATATTTTTTTTTTAATACATAGATCATGTAATACACATGCATAAAATTATAAGATAAAATGTTTTATTTTCATAATTAAAATCTCCGAAATCTTGCTGACTAACCCAAATTGAGATCTTCACTCATTTACACGTATAAATCTGCAAATAAATCCTTACTTTTAAATGTACAGGAAAAACATAACAATTACATGGGATGGAAAATAACAGAAGCTGCACTCCACTTTAGGTATAGCATCTAAGACACGAAGCACACAGAATGAATCATCTTACCCTTTAACGTGTTTAACTACAGACGCTTTACCTAAAGGCATCACCACTAGATATACAGCAATATTTCTAATATATTTTCTTGTGGTCAGTATCCCAAGATGTAATATTTGTTGCTTTTATGATTAGGATGAAGCCTAACAAGTAGCTTTGGTTCGGACCTCGAAAGCTTTCTTGATAAGCATGGCCCAATACCAGAAAGACCAACCGAGCAACATCGCGGACCAACAATACTGGATTATGTATATTGCTTTAGTCAAGATGTATATTCTATTAGGGGCTTTGCAAAGGGGAACCAATATTCGACACGATTTATGTGGATTTTATTGGTTTTCCAATTTTCAATTTTCCATCCAAAATGGCCCTGGACCCACCCACCCACTTCCAAATTTTTTTTGGATGTTTCGAATTTGTTTAACTTTGCAACATCCCTTAGGTGGAGTTCGCCCTATTTATTTCATATCTTGGTTGCATTGGGGAGATAATGACTCATAATATTTGCATCAAACCAAGGTTCGTTATATGGACAGACTTGGAATTTAAATAAATAGTTCCAACGCTAATCCAGAAGACAGGGAAATGCTACGTTCTTGATGACACCCATGCAATAAGACCAAGCACGAATTCCAGGCATAATATCATTCGCACAAAAAAAACAGGACTAGCAATTGGATGGTCAAGTAGTTAATGAGTGCAATGGTGATTATTGTCCACTGCCTTTACATAGTCCACGGCATTTGCCCAATGCAAACGCAAAGGGTAAAAATATATCAATTAAATAAGTTTAAATATTTAAAGTATATTGAATTCCTTTACAATCGCGACAAAAACTTTTTCCCCAGAGATCACAAACTGGGTCATCTGATCACTCAGAAATAGTTCTCAAATTTTACTAAGGAAAATTAAGGCTTGTAATCTCATAATTTTATGAATATGTGTATTAGATTTCATGATCTGTATTCAGAAACTTTATTTTTTGTATTGTACTATAAATGTATTACATGTATTGTTAGAGCGTAACGCTTTGCTATAGCTTATGCCTGTCACGCGGATTCGATCACGGACGTTTCAGAGAAAACGAATAATGTTTCTCCATTTCCAATGTTGGGACATCGTGTTGTTTCGATGTTGTGTTTTTTTAACAAGGCACTTCACACTCACGTGCCAGACTTCAATCAGATGTAGAGTGTGCATGCTCCCCGGGGAGTTGAAATGGCACAAAAATGAGCTGGTCCCGTGACCATTACAGGGGTTATGGCGGCCCAGGGGTTATTAGACGTGATATAAGAATATACATAATGTTCATCTTTGCCCTTATGTAAATTTTACAGCTTATTGGTGTCGTGATTTAAAAATGATTTTTACTATTTTTAGAAAAAACGCAGAAAAAAATAAAAATAGCTCAGACGCGTAATTAAATGTGCTTCATCGCACAGACTATAATATATACATAATGGCAAAACAGTCAACAATTTGGAATATCCCACCAATTGATAGGTTAAGCCTTAAACCGCTAAATTAAATAATTTAAATTCCCACCACTCAAAGTTGTGTCTCGCTACCGCGACCTAGTGGATGAAAATTACCCATTGTTTTAATTTGATACTAAACATTTCAAGTCTTGTTGTTTGAACACACATGTCGTTTCCAATAACTGTGATTTAAACGGTCAAATAAAACGGTTTAAAGACGACTACAGGGGCGGATCCAGAAAAAAATCTGACAGGGTTCCAACCAATATATCTATATAGGATATATATGGTAATTTTCAGGTTTTAAATATTCGTTATTTTTTTATCTAAGGACTTTTCGTATCTTCGTATTCAGCCTAACAGATAAGCCTATAAAGTTGTGGAAGGTCACCTTTAACTGACGCTTTGTGTTTTAGCTTTCACGGGGGAGTAAGTTACTCATGAAAGCTAAAACTCCCCTCATCCATCGTTTAGTTATCACAAGTATACTGTAGGCGTAGCCCACTTCACCCTTACGTTATACCAATTAAGGAAATATCTATTCATGACACGTTGGTTTAATGCTTGGTCAGCGCAGGAGATACCTGGCCAACGTTGAGTTAGCATTGGGGTAACATCCAGTGTTAGTGGCCATGGACTCTCAAGCAGGTATTGTTACACAAACACATTGCTGTAAGTTAGGCTAACTAGCAAAACCGTGCCAATCACTGAATAATAATTATGACCAATAACTAAACAAATTGATGATGTACTTTATTCTCGAGTTATTTGTTTTCAAGCTCACGCGATATCGGCTAATTAATATACATGATATAGAAGATATACATTGTTGTTGAGTCTTTAAAGAGACTGGAGTAAAAACTCACTGTAGTCATTTTCGATTATAGGTAGGCCAAGCGTTATTATAATAATAATTTACTCAAAGCTTCTTAAATTTCCTTATTTGTTCTCTTCGCGAAATTCGCGAAAATTCAAAGTTCGCGAAAATTACCAGATCTATATCCAGATAGCAGTACAAAAAGTAAAAAAGGTAAAAAAAAAGACTTATATGTAAAACAGAACAAACATACTACAATTTCAATGTGCAGAGCCCCTCCAAAGCTATAGGCGTGTTTAATTTATTGAAATCTTTGTAAATAAAGGGTGGTGTGAATGTTATGCAATAGTCGGTCCCCAATGACAACCAGTTTCCACTTGCAGGCCTATACTGCCATGCAAAGCCAAAAGGCAGTATCTACCTCCACCTACAAGTGAGCAGATACTCCCTTTTGGCTTTGTAGAGAAGTGTACATGATGATTTGGCGGGACTGTTAATTACACCTGCTGCCGGTGTCATCACCACCCTTTCACACCTCTTAGTGCCAGCGTCTATCTTGAGATCAATGAATCAGCCTAATTGACCAACAACGAAAGATCGATAGACTATCAGTTGTGTTTTGGAACCCTGTCATCAAAACGGGACAGGGCTCCAATCCCCCTAAAAATCAATTAATTTACCCGTTTTTTTAGGTCTCAAACCCTGTAATTTGTTAGATTTGAAAACGCTGACCGGTCTAAATCCGCCCCTGGACTATTGTCGCGCTTAGCGGTTTAAGGGTGTTATTCTGTACTTTACATTATGCGACATACATTTATCACGACGATGGTCAAAATAAGGGACAGTGATATCAAAAATCCATTCTATCTGATATGTTTATTAGTGTTCTGTTGGCATCTGTCCATGCAACATGCATGAGACGCAGTCCCTGTGCCCTATTTAATGTTGGATCAGACAGTGGCCCAACATTAAGTCATCAGAGGTTTTACATTTTGTTTTCTGGGTTATCGGGATATCAGTAGTCTGGGGTGAGGCGTCATCAAATCATCTCATATTTATTGCACACGAGTTGGCTTGCTCCAGTTTAACCTACGAGAACTAAACCTCTTATATATAGAATTATATACCTGCATGGGTAAATAATACGTGATATTATTTCAACAAAAGAAAAATAAAATACCAGAACGCTTAGATTCCCGGACACCCAAACTCAGAGAATGAAAATAATTCTAAATAAATAAAATTATTTGGTGTACTCAGATTAAAAATGAAATTATGTTTTAAATATACCGATGTAGATATGTGTTTTGTGATGTGTTTTGAGACATGTTACACCATAAAAAAGGTTAAGTCCATACCAAGTATAGCATTATTTCCTGTTTGGCCGATTGTGACACAGTCTGTCACATAAAAGAATCAGCCAATTATTTGTCAATGTTGTGTTCTTTGAATATGGGTAGGCTAAAATTGTCACACTTCAATATATATAATGACCGTGTATATATATATCGAGAGAGACATGTTTCCACCACATGAGTTGGCAGCTAGCCGACGCCATTGAATCATATTGGATGCAATATCTTAGACATGCTTTTAAAAATGTACCATACTTTCATGGGTCATGTGTGCTCAGTTACCATGGCGGCTGTTTGTCAAAATTAACTGCTTGTAAATTATCCCATAATTCCAGGCATAAATGAAGATAAAAATTGTTATTATCAAATTGTTTTTCCACATTTACAGATCAGTTTTATAGCTAATGGTTTTACCATTTTATTGAAATAATTTGTCATGGCAAATTCAGGAAGCAGGTGACCCAAATTTCGGTTATGTGATTGGTTTAGATTTCCATCTCGACCAATCAGATGACCAAGGGTCAGGTTAGCCTTCGAGGGGTGGATTGACCACCAACGACCTTAAAAGATCACTATAATATTACATATTCCCACGGTAACTGTTACAGGTGCACCAGTCCCGCCGTCATTCAGCTCAGTCTATCACCGGTAAAAACAAGATGGCTTCCACTTCTGGTCGACGCCACGCTCCGCAGTGCCCTCTGTGGCGAGATCTGTAACACTTGAGAATGTGCTGTCAAACCAGAAGGGCCCCCCTTGTTGACTACAAGCCACAACCCTCTCCACATCACTCCATCTTGATCCTCATGATCGAGCTTTCAATATCAGATCATGCTATGGAGCCTCTTTATCAACTTGATTGTACTTAATTTTTGTCATGATCAGATGACATCTACTTATCTAACAACACTGATGGCGGCAATGCTAGTATGTTTTTACTGTCACATGTGTAAACAGAGTATATGACACTCTTATCTGATGTCACTTAAAGATCACACATTACATCAAAATAATTTGAAGCTGCGAATCGCGGTAGCGTAACAAGCCTTGAAGTAACAAACAATTGCAATAGAATACTTCAGAGTTCCAAGCCGTATGTTGCAAATACTGTAATGGTTATTTGACTTAACTATGTTAAAAGTACCAACACCATGATCTCAGAGAGAATGCTTGTGATTAACTTACTAAATGTGTCACCTGTGGATGATGGAAAAATCGTGATAGGCGGTGGTTAATTAAGTGACATATGTTCAGTGATTAGTTAACTGTTAACTGGATGATCCAAAATAAATTCATAATGTTTCACCGCAGACAAACTAGCTGATTCTCGATTCAACAAAAGAAGATGGTGTTCTGGAGACGATATTTATGAATTATGTGAAAAAAATTCAAGGCTACTTGACGGCTAGTTTGCATCACCACAATTGCGTGATTCCCTTTGCGCTAAAAAAGAGTACCTATACTGTGTTGGATTCACGCCAAACAAAAACATAAATAGGAAAAACACCGGAACTTGATCTGTTGATAATTCTATATTTGGGGGAAATCGGGAGCTTATAGTTATTATTTTCAGACTCCTGTCGATCTCTTTTAATCGAGTTAAGTGGCGGGATATCCATATCACCAGACAGCTCTAACTACTGTTTGTATTTGCATAGCACTATTTGTTCTATACCAGGTCCTATTAAAGGGAGGGTGTTAAGGTTAAGGTTGGGTGAGCATCAATAAATGGAACATATCCTATTAATTAAAACAGCTAATTAAATTTTTACCTAAATTTTTTTATTATTGGTCAAAAAAATGTTTTTGTTAGATTTTTCGAGCCGAAGTCACTTCGGATTCTGTAACGGTCACGGAAACTCCCGAACAGTCTGGCACGTCACACGTTGAAGTCATGAAGAGGTATCCGTCAAAATGGCTACAACTAGCGATGGAGATTTCACCGATTTCTCAGAGAGTAGTGAACCTGTGAACTCCCCCGTCAACTCACTCAGACTCAGTCAAAATTCTCAAACGATTTTGATGATATTTGGTAGCATATTAACGAAAATTAAACCAAGTTAAACGGAATCAGAAAGAAGGTCTGCTTCGAAAACGTCGAATTTGAGAATTTCTTTCTTCACTTCCATCAAAGATCGACATTGTATTCAAACAATGCGCATCCTTGTTAACCGCCCTGCCATAAACGCTAATGACCCCATGCCCCCCTTTCGCCGGATCTGATGCGAGTTGCGAAGCGTAACTGCTCGGACACAACAAATTTGTCTAAATCCCCATCACCGCCAATGCTGGACCAATGCGGTTACCCAGCAAACACAAAACATTTCTATAACATTTGTACAACGCTGGCCCAATGTCTCCGACGTTGGTCCAGCATGTTATAGGTCTACAAATGTCTTGAGTTTGCTGGGAATTTGAAGTTTGGTCGTATTTATTCATTGAATTATTTACAAAATAATTCTCAAAATTATGGAATTTAACCCCAACGGCGCTCTCATTGACTTTTATCAGGTGAGAGTTTGAAATATTGTAAATAAACATATTAATTTTGTTTTCAGCGCCGTTTGGCTAGTCTTACTAATTTTTCAAGTTTTTGGTGACAACCCTGAGTCGCTCAGTATGTAGGCCTGATCACCATTATTTTTGAATTATTTTTGTTCCCCGTGGGGCTGAGTTTTCATGAACAGTTTCATTCAAAAAATTATCATTTATATAATTATGTATCTGAATAATGCAATCTGGTATCACAGGTGTGGACCACAATTCTACGTGTATAAAAGTTAGGTAGCTGAAATTGGAAACAGTCGTGATTGCTATGCGTTCTGGTAGTAATAAGTGGTTATGGGGGTGTTGAAGTCATCATCGTGATCATTAGCCCTGGTAGCAGTAGGCCTAACGGTTAGCACTTAGACGTTTCATCTAGATCTATTCTGGGACATTTATCCTGGGTAGGCCGGGAGTGAAAACTGAATTTATGTCTCCACTGACCATAAGACATGAAATCATTAAGCTGTCTGAAGTGAACACCACACAGAACATATGCGGGATTACCATGCTTCCAGTTAGCTCTGTCGAGTTTCACAAAACGATCCCACTTGCGTGCGATTTGGAAATCTTTTGGCCATGTATCAGTGCTGTAACATCTTCATTTGTATTGTTACACAAACCGGAGACGCAACGTCTTGGCATGATAACAATTTAAACAAAGATGACGTTAAAACTTTGTAGGACAATCCATGAACAAGACGCTGTACAACTGGGTAGGGACTGCGGGATCACTATAGGATCAGTGCAAGTGGACTGCTGTAGGCATACGACTTCACCGTGTGACGTCACACGGCAGCTGCTGATAGTGGGAGCGTTTTTTATGACCCTCAATATGAGATCCATTTTGCCAACTTCAAATGCACTTTTTCGTGGCATATATTTAAAATTTAATGATGATTTATTTTGGGATGTACTTTAAATAGTATAATTAAGCCAAAATAACGGCCAAAACTATATGTTCAAACCTTAGCACCCTCCCTTTAATACCCTGATATACCCACTGTCTCTATAGGTACCATATTAAAGCACAGGTTTGATGCAAAGAGGGGTTATTAAGCGGAAGCCAAACAACCCCACCATAAGGGTATATATTACAAAGACATGGGGGTTACATCTCGCTCAGTATGATAATCGAAAAGTGGATGAGCTTTATGGGTCTCGCAGCTGGCCTTTTGATGTCCATTTGAACGATAACGGAATTTCAATAATAAGAAGTAAACTCTTCTGCTCTGTCTCTCAGTTTTAAGCGGCTTAACTAGATTATGACAACAAATATTCACGGAATTCTCGATTCGATTAAGCCCTAAACCATTTCTCAGTTTTCAAACGTGGGGTGTAATTACCATTTAGTTGGAAAGGAATACAAGATGTGAAAAAGCTGCGAGGAGTTATAGATCTATGTACAATCATGGAGGTCCAGTGTATGTCGTCATAGTTAAATCCATGTGTAGGCCTATCTTCCACTGAGCCCAAATGCACATTTTAGTTTTCATGTTGTAATTAGTGGATTTTAAAAACTTAGAATATAATGTAGCTCATTGTGAGTTACACTTTGAATGTGAAATCACTTCATTATTAATATATTTTAATGTAAAATCAGGTATTTTTTTAACGCCATCACCTTATTACCTTAGTCAATAGTTATTCGCGTCAACATTATTAACCACACGTCTACGGTGCGACCCATCATCAAGCCAACATTGGGCCGACGTCTTGTTGCAGCGCCTGCTGGGAGCACGATCTGTCACTCTCCCGGTCAGTAGAGTGTCCTGTCCGTGTGGCCGGGGAGCGTAGAATGGCGGCAGTTTGTGGCGGGAACATCTCTCCAAGAGAAGCCCCGACACACGTACAAGATGGCGTCACAACTGATTGACTCACTTCATTATACACAAGTGTCCGGGACAAAAGCCACAGAGCACCACATGGCATAGCACAAGGGGATGATTGGGACGGTTTTTATGTTCTGATTGAGATGCTGGGACCAGGTAGTACCAGGTGAATCATCCTCAATGCTGGCTGCATACAGGTGACAACAAGGGCGCAGCCAGGAAATCATTAGTGAGGGTCACAATTTGATATTAGTGGAGTAAACAACACAGTGCACCTACAGGTGGCTTTGAGGCATGCCCCCATAAACACTATTAAACATTGTTTAAAGCTTGATGTTCTAAATCATTACGAGTTAGAGATTTATCCATGAAATTCCGTGTTTTTCAGCCTCGCGTATGGGAGAACAAAAGTGTCAGGTTGGTGATTTCAAGCTACACAAAGTACATCTCTAACCATCAAGCTGCGCAATCACGAGAATTTCAACTTAGCTGGACAAGATGTAAATAGTATGACCGGCTGATCCACCCCTGTACAAGTAATACCTCAAAAAGGCAGATTTTGATTTAAAAATCTATCATGTTATGCGGTTATGCAGAACACTGCCATTGAAAAACACTTGCCATTGACGGGTAATCTTGATATTTTGCACAAACATATAAACGTATATTGAACCCAGCCTAAGAGCTCCTGGTAAATTCAAGACGTTCAACCAATGATGCTTTAATGATGGCCCAGCGTCACAGGTTATGCAGACCACCTGTCCATCCATGCATCAACTAAACCATATGTCTTAACCCAGGATGGCTAAATTTCCGGTAAACACAAGCCCTCGAACCAATGTTGGATGAATGCTGGCTTAGCGTCGCAACTCAACGAGCCCAGCAAAATGAAATGAAAAAAAATAAAATTCACTCACTCACTCACTCACTCACTCACTCACTCACTCACTCACTCACTCACTCACTCACTCACTCACTCACTCACTCACTCACTCACTCACTCACTCACTCACTCACTCACTCACTCACTCACTCACTCACTCACTCACTCACTCACTCACTCACTCACTCACTCACTCACTCACTCACTCACTCACTCACTCACTCACTCACTCACTCACTCACTCACTCACTCACGCACTCACTCACTCACTCACTCACTCACTCACTCACTCACTCACTCACTCACTCACTCACTCACTCACTCACTCACTCGCTAACTCCCTCGCTTACTCATCTATTTATACCTCCCCCTTCTTGAATCCACATCACTTCATCACGACCGCTACATTACCAACAGAACAAAAACCAGCAATGGAATGAAGGGACACGCTCGCCTCAGAATCTGAGGCCCGATTAGTAGACAGGAAGCCACTTGTAACAGGCCAATTGCTACTTCTCTGGTAGGCTAATAGGTACAGGAGAAGCGAACGAGGCTCTTTAACTCGTGACACCAACACGAACCCAGCTCAGGCGGCCATCTTGATGGTACGGCCTGTTTACCGAGCCTTCCGTGTAATAGATCTACCTTATAACTACTACAATAAATTCCCGGTCGTTATTTAACGCCTTAATGATCCTTGTGGTATGGATTCAAAATAAGATAGGCTAGATCACATTAATTGAAGAAAAATATATAATATTTCATCACGCTAATAGTTATCTGAGCTTATATATTAAACACTTGTATTTGGTATAATTAGGTTGTTATATTTGTGGAAATGACAGCAGAAGCTGAGATTATGAGGTGACAGGAAATGAGTATGAATACAATGGGCAATAGTCTTAATTTTTATGATTGTTAAAATGAGTATGAATACAATGGGCCACAGTCTTAATTAGAATGATTGTTAAAATGAGTATGAATACAATGGGCAATTGTATTAATTATTATGATCGTTAAAAGGAGTATGAATACAATGGGCAATTATCTTAATTATTATGATTGTAAAATGAGTATGAATACAATGGGTAATAGTTTCAATTATTATGAATGTTAAAATGAGTATGAATACAATGGGCGATGGTCTTAATTATTATTATTGTCAACTGACAATGGATGGAATAGTTATTCGAAGAGAATCTGATATTATCAAGCCCCCTCAGAATAGCGAATTCTTTCCATCTCCACTAAACATTAACAAATATCGCCCACATCGCAATATTACCATGCATCAGCGAATATCCATATATCACTGGCTCAGACCAATGGGCCCGTCATGTTTTTACGTACGTCATGTACGGAAAGTTCCTCTTTTGATCTGCTGTGAATTTACACTGACACCGATATTTCAGGAGTTGTTTCTTCATAATAAGTGGCACAAAGCCGCTAGAAATCCGAAATGGCCGCCATCAGCAGTGCATAGCGTTTTTTCAAAATATGTTAAACTTACATATTATTGTTGCATTGTCTAGCTCATTCTTTAACTCTTTGACCGTGTTTTCTCCCAATGATTGTTGATGCCTCTATGGATATGACCTCATATTTGGAGCATCATGGAATACAACATTACTCTCATTAATCATAATACAGTTACAATAGGCTTATGAATAACTTCAGAACTTGAGTGATGACACCTTTAACTATGATTTTGTCCTGACGTTCTCATTTTCTGGTCGGCTTACTTTCCTTCTGTTGACAAATGCCTGTTATTCCTCTTTTTTTAATGCTCAGCTTAGAATGTTGTAGAATAGCATGATAATACATTGTTCTTTTTCTTTTCATCAATCTTCATTTGCAACAAACTACATTCAACCAGAATAAGTAATATATTAGTTTCTATTTTTTTGTTCAAATTTTGTTTATTAATATAAGGTTGCAAACAGGTGAAGCAGATTATCAAACTGAGGTTGAGCTTCACCCATTATCACACTTAGTTTAGAGAGTCTGTATCAGTCAGAATACAGTTAGTGTAGTCATTCTGGCACTAAATCCACGGAAATCTGGACGAATCCCTGACAAAGGTTTTATGATTTATTATGGTAGAAATAGGTACCAGCTAACAATCCTGAAAAGTCCCAAGCAAAACTCCTGTGCAATTTTTTTAAAATTGCCGAATAGTCAACCTGCCGGGGGTTCATAATGTGATGAAAAAATGGAGTGATGACATATCTTTGCTACAAGCAAACTAACTTCAGAAAGTGTTTAGTAATTGTCAAGAATAATACCCGGGTGGCTGACATTGTTTACATGTCTCTTTTTTGCAGAATAGCGAAATTCAAGATGGCCGCAATATGCGCTAACTATTATGCTAAAAATCACATATCTCACCAATAACTATGCAAATTGTTAATGTAATATATGGATTCGTATGTTTAGAGGGCCAAGAAATCTAAATATCACAAAATGAGAATTATTTGAAACGTTTTTTGCAACTTTAATTGTAAAAGACTTTTTCAAACCAACAGTTGTGATGTATATATTATTATATTAGTTATGTACATTTATAATGTCAATTTGAAATATTTACATGGATAATATCCACAATTGCATTGTGTATATGCTATCTTATTATCACATTATTTCTAACCCTTTGAGTCTTAAGTTTTAACAATTAAAACACATTACACTGCAACGTACCTAATCATATATGATATATATATCCAATACAAAAGAATGTCTATTTCATCACCACAGCTAATACTGTAGGCCTATGATAAATTCACTTCGCAAAATACAAAAACGTCAACCAACGTTTACATGTTACGTTTACGCTCACGTATTTTTATTTATGCGTATTTATGTTTACCATCATGTATGTTTATTTGTGTTTTTTATTTATGCTTTTATGTTGTGTACTTGGTCATTCAGTGTTATGCAAATGCTCTTGTTGAGAATATTGTTTTCTCAATAACGATCTAGGGGTACAGAAATTCAATGTAACCTGGGTGTGATTGATAACGAAGTTAACTGTTAAATTCTAGTTGTGGGCAAACGCCTAAATTTTGATCTCATTAATTATTAAACTCTAAAGTAGTATTTTAGAGGCCATTAGAGACATGTTGTACATGAAATATCAGCTCTCAAACTGTAAAATACTTGGATATTGTGTTGTAGCCACTGGCATAGATTATTAAGATAACTCAATCCCAGAGTCAAACCCTCTCCTTAACCTCGCTATTATAATTTGTTGACTTATAAACTTGATATTATCAGTCGACAAATGATGATTATCCAATAACAATCTTGAACTGTGGTTAAAAACGGGATCAATTGATGACATTGAATTTGAAAAATAAATAGCATAACTTTAGGCTACAATCATTTAGCTCCCGATGGAGGTTTTTCTGACTTGAAATAAACACTCATGGGATCAATAGGGCCTACTAATACTTGACAGACAAACCAAATACCAATATTGTAGGTGGTCACACAAGCTACCCATTAAATACGAGAGCATATTATTATCTAGGCTAACAAGAATAATTTAAACAAGACTGAAAAATTAAAATCATTCAAAATATCATTATTTTTTTCTGAAAAACCCCTAAATCAATTTGAAATCAAACATTCTTTGCATTGAAAGTCAAACAGATACATCCATTCACAGAGATTAGCGGCACAATGCAAGTACATACTAGGTATGGGCTTGATATCAACGTATCATCTTGTACAATGCTCAAAACTTGTCAAATATAATTATGATGTTCACTACATATTTGACAAGGCTACTGAAAAGAACAGATCATTATTTTTTTTACTGTTTTTTTTACTGTTTAATAATCAAAATGAATACTTTGAAACTAAAAGTGCTTAATATCAAATACTTTTTTTTAGGAACATTTAACCAGAACCAGATCGCTGGACATTTGGTTACATTATCTCCACGTCGTAGTGAAAACGTAGGCCTAGTATGAGCGCAATAGAAACCGAGACAAATAGTGATATGGTATCTCTGTATATGTCTGCAGAGATTGGATTACACACTATGCCTTAATTCATAATTAACCGGGATCGCTTGATTTTCGCCAATTTATCCATCAATTCTAAACCGATTTCCTTGAAATTTTGCAAACGCCATTTTCTAGTTAAATCCTAACAGCGTTAAAAATAACATTAATTATTTTTAAAATTAGACTATTGACATGTAATAAAATTCTAGAATTAGTTTAATTATTCAATCTGATAATATCAAGAAAATCGTACTCATCCCATATCTACCTAATATTACCAAAAACTGTCCAAATCACAACAATAACATGCATCAGCTAATATCCATATATCAATTAAGCCTGTCATTTTTTTCCATAGGCCCACGTTGTGTACGGACGTACGTACATATTACATTTGTTTATATAGGGATGTCATAATTCCAATTTACTACATGGCAAATTGTGAAACTTTTGAAATACGCTATATAATTTTTCGAAATAGGATTCTTTTTAAAATTAGTCTTTGCATAACTTCAAAAAAATCTGTTGAGAATTGACAGAGAAATCAGCGGAAATACTGTGATCCTGGTTGATCAGTTTTAATGTGAATTTGGGTACAGACCGGTAGCCTTATCACTAGTAGAAATGTAGCAGGAGATTTAGGGAGCATCTTCTAACCATGGTACAGACACACCTGTCACACACCTGTGAAGGAACTGGCCTATTGAGAACCGGCAAGCTACCAGTGGCTCCAGTAAAAGAACCGTCACTACTTCACCGTCACCTGGCGACCGCGAGGTACACTACGGTGGCGCGTGTGCCCCTCACACCACAGGAATGGCCGCCCCGGAAGAACAGACTCGGCATGTGGAGAGGGTGAGTGATGGTGGAGCCCGGGGGACGTGCCTACCCGCCGCCCTGCAGGGTGGATCGCGGGGGTGTCACCCCGGGGTGGGGCAGTGCAGGTGGCTCAGTCACGAGCGACCGTGACCGGGGCTCTCACTTCACAACAGTCGTTTACCCGATGCTGGATTCATGCTGATCCAGTTGGGTCAGCATGCGGCCAGCATTGGGTGCACGTCCCGTGTTTACTGGGGACAGACTGTCACCAGTAAGCTAGGTCACCTCTCAAATCATGGGGTCTTCAACTCCCGCTCAATCTCTAACCCCTACTATTCCATCCCTTCTATTCGATACATTCAATTATTCAATTGAATGGATGCGAGCATCATCCCACAAATATAACATAGGTCTACATATTTTGTATTTTTCTTAATAATTTTTTTTAAATGTCTCATTTTTCTTCGAAGCCTAACTTTCTTTTGACGCTGGTAGCCCATATTGCTGACATTTGTCAATCGCCTACGTAAAAATACAATAGGGGCCTACCTTCAAATTGTTTGACTATATTATTTTTGATCTGCAACTGCAATATTTGGCCAATATTTTTATCTGAATAATATTTCCAAATGTTTATGGGCACTGTAAATGCTAAAATGTAAGGTAAAGTATATACGCAATGTTGTGAAACAGTACAACAAATGGACGGACTATTTCTGTTGTTTAAACTGTTACCAATTATCTCAAGTTTTGGAATGTATCTAACCTCCATTTTTAAAAATGAAAAGGTTGGAAACAATGAATGTACCACGCGGAAATGAGCGGCATCAATTATTTCCCGCATTTCCTGAGTTAATGTTAGCGCCACTGCAGATCAGCATCATGCCATGATCTGAACGGCGAGAATCCATAAAGCAATAGTAGGCCTAGACCTAGACCACGTGATGCCGCTTTAATGCTTGTCCGGCTTCGTAAACAGAGATGGCAATGTGTATGATAAGTTCAACGCGCCGAAATGGCTGCAGGACTGTATGCTCTCCGTGGAGTTGAGATGGCACATGAATGAACAGGTCCAGTGACCAGGGGGTAAAATGTAAAAGTCGGATGAAATACTTGATATCAGACTATGAACCTGCACCTTTACCTTTTCACCTTTTAATAAATGCCTCATTTTTCTTTCACTCCTAACTTTCTTTTGACGCTAGATGTTGCTGACATTTGCAAATCGCATACGTAAAAATAAAATAGCCTACATTCAAAATGGTTGACTACATTATGTTAGAGCTGCAGCTGCAATAATTGGTCCGGCTTCGTAAGCGGTAGCCCAGCATTAAACCAGCATTGGCTGAATGTCTCGTGTTTAGTACCTCATT